>JARYGA010060959.1:0-69836 GCA_030545235.1 Helianthus tuberosus
AACTTGGAATTAAGAAAGATACTGATGAATTGATTGAAAAACTTGCAGATGCACTACCTCATGAAACTTGGGGAACATTTCTGATGATGCTGAGATCCAACAGAAAAGATTACAAAAATATGACACTGGGAGATTTCATCAAACACCTGGAAGCTCAAGAGATGGAGCAGAGAAAGATTGCCAGGATGAAGAACTACGATGGAGAACAGGATATCAGTTTGTATTACAAAGGTGGTGTCAACGAAAAGTCAAATTTTTCTCCAAAAATCGAAACTGCTTACAGTGCAAAAGATTCTTCCGAAAAGAAATCCTCCCAGGGATCAAGCAGCACAAGATTTTCATCATTCGATCCAAACATTTCTGCAACAAAGAATGGAAGAAAACTTCAGTGTAATATTGTATTAAATCTTGAAAGTGACCAAGATTATTCTGAAGAAGTTGCCAAAAATCAAATGTCTTTGTTGGGAATGGTTCTAGAGTCTTATAGTAGTTTTGTGGCCGGAAAGATCGGTAATCCAATGCTCACGAAAGAGGATTACGATCAAATCGATGCTGAGGAAATGGAATTAATGGATATTAAATGGTGCATGGCCAGTGTGTTGAGAAGAGCCGAAAAATTTAAACAAATTACAGGCCGAGATGATTTTCTTAATGCTCATGTTTCAACTTTAGGCTTTGATAAATCTAAAGTTACATGTTTTCGTTGCAGGGAAAAGGGGCATTTCAAGAGGGAATGCAAAAATCGTGAAGCTACCGGAGCCCAGAATCCTTTTGGAAACAACGATTATCACAAAAAGGCGATTTATCATCAAGTCACACCACCAGCACTGCATCAGGCACAAACTGCACATGGAATGATGGAGATTAAAGATTCAAAGAAAGCTTGTCTGGGAAAGGATGGTGGATTCAGTTGGGATAAATATGTTCCAACAAACAGCAAAGTGTGTTTGGCAGAACAAGATGATGAAAAACTGGCTGAAGGTTTCAATTGGGACAATTTTTGTCCAGATCAAGAATTTATGGTCAAAGAGATGTCCAAAAACACTTCAAATGCTAAAGCTTTCATTGCAAATGCTTATGATTTGAAATGTGCTGAAAGGTGCAGAAAAGTCATAGAAGCTGCTGAAGCAAGAAGAAGAAAGCTTGAAGAAGAGGAAGAAGAGGAAGAGAGATTAAAAGCTGAAGCTAAAGCTGAGAAAAAGAGAAGAGCTGAATTTTTACAATCAAACCGAACAGTCAAAGAGGTTCCTGAATTTGAAGTCAAAGTTGATGCAGAACCTGTCATATTTCCTGAAAAGTGCATGAATTGTGATTCTTTAATCAAGCAAAACAATGAGTTGCTGCACAACATAAATAGATTGAAAGAATCCTATGATACAATGAACAGAGAAATTAACAAGTATACTGATTCAAACGGTGAACAAGTTGTGGCAATGAATACGTTGAAGAAAGCGTACCTGAGACAACTTGATGATGTCAACTTTCACATAAAGAAATGTGCTGATCTGGAGTTGAAATTGGCAATACAAAAGATAGAAACTGAAAGAGTTAACAAGTTATTAGAAAGTTACTCATGTTCTACTTTTGTTGTTGACAGGATTTATCCGATCGTGGAAGAATTAAAGACGTTTGAAGAAGTGAATACGTCCGAAGAAAAGAAATCTGTGACAAAAGATGAAGATAAAGTGAAGATTTCTGGTAAGAAACCAAGTGTGGTCTACACTAGATGTCCGCCCCCGGTCGAAAATGGATTTTTACCTCGAAATCCAAATTCCGAAAGAGTCGAAAAGGCAATAAACTTACAATGGGAGTCTGGGCCATCGGATAACTTGCCAGAAAATATTGATGTCACGTACACGTCGTCCGACACTGATCATGAGTCAAAGTTGATAAAAAGTGTGGTCGATCAGGTGTTAGATAAAGATGATTGTGAGGAGTCAAAACCGGAGTCCAAATTCAAGTCAAAGTATGAGTCCGATACATCAAAGTCAACAGTCAAAAAGGACAAACGGATTTACGATAAAGAGTTTTTTATATCAAAATCTAATTTGAATGATGAATCATTTAAAGTGGCATATACTTTGAAAGATTCTGACAAATTATATTCTGATGAGATTTTTCCAATAAGAAGTGTCAGATTTGAAATGATTCAAAAGGTTTTCAAAATTACAGAAATTAATATTTCTGAAATAAAAGATTTAAATCTTATTGGAAAACCTAAACAATACACTTCAAGAGATCAACAAAGAATTAACAAGAAAATGGGTTACAATTGTGGTTACAGTTTCCAAAAGAAACCAAACCATAATTGTAATTTCAAAAAGAAAGGTCTTGGATTTAATCAACCGAAAAACTATAAAAATGAAAAAATGTATAAACCAAAAACTGTTTTTGTTTCAGGAACAAGTGCTGAGAAAGAACAAAAGAGTTCATTCTGGAAGCAGACAAATCAAGAATTCCTTGCCAAGAAGCAAGAAGAACTGAAGAAGAATGTTGTTCCAAAGAAGATTGAAAAGAGAACATGTTTTCAGTGTAAAACTGTTGGTCATGTTGCTAGGGACTGTCCAAAGACATTCAAACCAAAACAGGAAGTCTCTGGTAAACTAAAAGAGAAAGTGATAGAGAAAACTGAACTTTCAACTCGAAAGTTTACAGGCTTTGAAAATTCAATCCATGAGATTGGTGAATGTTCAAAGAATGTGGTTAAAAGAAAAGAAAATCTGATAAATCAAAAATGGGTTGTTAAGGGTTCAGGAAACAGTTCTGGTGATGAATCTGATTCCACAAAATCAGAGGAGCCAAAAGTTGTTAAAGAAAAGGTTGAAAAATCAGTTCCAAAAGTGGATGATGTGAATTTTCCACCTTTGAGTGCTGAAATTTTTAAAAAGAAAGTTGGGAAAGTTGAAATTTCAAATCAATTTTATTCTGACAAGAAGAAATTTGATGTTGATAAAGCTTTCAACGGAACTGTGAAACATATTTTTGGCAAAATGGTCAATGGTAAGGCCAAAAGTGTCAAAGAATTTTATGTTTCTAAAAGACGTGTTCACAAGTCTGTTGAAAGAAAAGACGAAGAAGAAGAGGTTGTTTCACCCAAGGAAGGTCAGGCTTGGGTGGATATATTTTTCAAACAGTAAAAACCTGACTTGCCGGAGATCCCAAGTTGGTAATCGTGGATCATGAATCGGCATCATTCTTTATCATGTTTAATGTGTTTTTGAAAAGCAGGACTTGCCGGAACTCCCAGGTTTATAAGCGAGGAGTATGAATCGGCACCTTGAGAATTCAACCAAAAGATGGTAAATTGGTTGAAAAGCAGGTTTAAGTTGTATGGTTGTGATGTTTACTAGTGGTTCAGAAGTTGAATTGGATTGATCTTACAAGTGGTAAATCAGGGACATTAAGTTGTATCTGATTTCCTACAAGTGGTTGAGGAACAATGTGATGAACCAAAACCCTTACCTACTAATGGTTTTACAAAATCAACAAAACTTATTTTCCAGAAAAACCATTTGATTAAAACAAACTTAAGTGTTTTGAAATCAATGGGAAAATAGTTTGTTGTGAGGGGGAGTTCTGATTGTTTATGCCAAGTGAATGGAGAATTGAGGCAATTCGATATCAGTTGTCATGTTCAGTACAGTTTGTTTTCAAATTTCCTAAAATGTGTTTGCATTTTAGGGGGAGTATAGTTTTCAGAAAATCCAAAAACATTTGAAAATTTGAAAAAGCCAAAAACATGATAAAATGAAAAATGAGTTTTTGTTGCATAAAAGAGGAAATGATAGTACATCAGTGGACGATCACAACACGCTAAAGAAATGGAAAGTTAATATGTGATAAACAATCTCACTGTGGATGTGTCAGTAGGTTTTTACACATTTAGTAAATTGTGACGAGATATAAACATAAATTTCAAACTTGCTTGTTCTGTGGGTTAACACAAACTTGGATATATAGGTAACCCCTGAAATCTTGTTTGAAAGGTCCCTTATTCTGAGATACTAGGTCTTTATGCTCAGTGATATCTGGGGTATTATCCCGGGACTTCTGCTGAAAGAAATTTCTGACCTAGTCCCCGGATAATGCTTTCTGCAAATGCTTGAAACATAGCATCGCCCTCAGCAAGCTGATGAAACAATAAAATTGATAGTCGCTGCTGTTGTAATGCAAAAGATCCTCTAAAGGGGACCCACCAAAAGTCGAAGCCGTCATCTCTCTGCGTATCGAAAGATCGACCTGAGCTCTCACGGCCCTCGTACTATAATTTATTCCCCTGACAGATATCATCTATGGTATACTCACCTGTAAGACTGAATATTGGGATCTGGATACGGGAGTATATTCAAGTAGTGGGACAGACGAATAAGTTCAAGAGCTTAAAACATTAACCTCGTATCTCGGATCAATTGAACTTTGTGTGAAAATTTAAGTGGATCAATATACTGACAATCTAGGTGAATTGTTTAAAACTTAAAATGAAATGAAGCTTAACGGTGTTGGTGATTTGTCTCAAAAACTGATATGATCCTCTTGCACGAACTCATAAAAATATTGTTTGTAAATATTTCATTTCTGCATTTATTTTTTTTCAGAAAATCCAAAAAGATTTTCGACAACTGATTTTGGAAAGCTAATTTTCAAAATTCCGAGTGCTAAACATGATGAACAAATGGTTTGGGTAAAAGTGTTTGAAGAGTGTTGAAATGAAATGAAAAAATGTTTTGCAATAAAAACGTTATTCCTGCAAGTGGTAAATTAGATTTGAAAAACTTATCCACAAAATGGTTATCAGAAAATTTATTTTTGGGTAGAGTTTATGCAGGTTAGCCAGGTTCTGAAACCTGAGGGTGATGAAGTGCCAGGTTACGATCTAAGAACCTGTGGAAAGTGAATTCCAGACTACGATCCCAGCAGATTGAGAGGGGGAGTCTGAAGACACCAGGATATTCAACATTTGAGAAAGAGGAGTTTGTTGAAGATAAAGATAGAGAATGAGGATTCTTGTAATGACAAATACTTCAGAGGAAGATCGAAGACCGATAAAGACTGAAGATGCAAAGACTTGACACTTAAGACTCGTTAACATCTGAGGGGGAGTCTGTTGGTGCATTCATCTGTCGTCTTCGTCTTATGTCGAGTCTAAGTCTCGTTGCGGATCTGAAAGAGAGTGATGTCATCATCTTGAATGATGACATCATAATGATTAAGTCATCATGGCATCATTTCACAAGAGACAAAAACATTTATGAAGAGTTAGATGATGAATTCGGTCAATATGTATAAATGTTAGATTTCGTCCGTATGTCATTAAGATGAGGTCCGCTCATGTGTCAAGTTTAGGTTCGCTTTTATGTCAAGTTCAGGTTCGCTTATGTGGCATGTTTGTTGGAGCGAACCTGCATGTCTATAAATAGGGGCTGTAAGAGCGAATCACATATAGATCTACACACATAGTTGTAGGTGTTTGTCTTCCGGTGAGCCACGAAGTGCTGCCGAAGTGTTGTCAGGTCTGTAATCGTTCGTATATCAATATAAACAACAGTTAAAGGTGAATAGTTGCTGAATTACACCGAAACACTTGTTTCCGCCTCTTGTTTTGGTGAAAAACTCTTCTAACCGACTCGTTCGGATCCAAAACCGATCCTACAATATTGTCTACCATATGATCAAAGATCACTTGATAAATATTGTAAGGCCTATTAAGCACCAAACAAGTAATAATGTTCATGATATAATCTAATGTCTCATCGTAAGCTCCCTTTCTGTGTGATAGAGCATGCACGACACAATGAACTAGGAACTTATATGGTCGACTAATCATAGACTTGAGATATTTTCCGTTTACATGTCCTGTAAAACCCATTCTGAACCATAACCCCTTGCATAATCTTTCAGGAACAATGGTAGGATCATCATCACTATCTCCTAATTCTAATACTCTTCTTAAGTCTCCCACATTGAATTTTACTTCAACATCAACGTCCTGATCATTCTAGTCTTTCTTTTGAACTGCAAAGTATATCATCTTTTCACTTTCATCATACCTCACCGACTTCCAGAACATTCTAACATGAGATTCATACATTATTGTTCTATCAGTTAAAGCCTTGTTAATCCTACTCTCTCTTAAGAACTTTGCCATATCTCGGAATGGCTCCATATTTGCATAATTTTCTTCCAAGATACAATAAATGTTATGAGAATGATGCCAATCTAATGCTCTTGTCTGCAAAAATAAACAACGTTAGAGTTTGCACAAAGTTCGAGACAAAAAGTGAAAAGTGACAAAAATTTTGAAATCTCAAAAATTTTCTAACTCTCAAAACACACTAACACTCTATACAGTACAGAGGATCGGATGGCCATCCGATCGGATTACCATCCGATCAGATGAGACATCACATCAAAGATCAGATTCAAAAACAAGTCAAGTGCATTTGGATCGGATGGACATCCGATCGGATTTTCATCTGATCAGATTGTCACTCGATCCATGTGACAAACAATTCAACACCTTTGACAAGTCAGCCAAAGAATAAATGGTGTGGATCGGATGGCCATCCGATCGGATTGTCATCCGATCGGTTGCCATTCGATCAATGACAGGTAAGCATAATGATGAACTGTTTTGACATAATGTGTTTTGGATCGGATAGCCTTCCGATCGGATTGCCATCCGATCGGATTGCCATTCGATCAAAATGACAAGCAAATAGGTAAGCTCATGAAACAGTCAAACAATTGTGTGTGTGCTATGGATCGGATGACACTTCGATCGGATTGCAATCCGATCGAACTGCCTTTCGATCAATGACATGAATCAGACAAACAAATGAATGTGTGTTTAGGATCGGATGGCCATCCGATCGGATTGCTATCCGGTCGAGTTGCCATCTTATTCAAAACAACTAGTTAACAGGTAAAGCATGAAACAGTCAACACTTAGAATAATTTCAAACAATAAAGTGCATTGGATCGGATGGCCATCCGATCGGATTGCCATCCGATCGAACTGCCACTCGATCAACTGACATTGAAGAACAGTTTGAATATCCTATGAACACCAAAAAATTTTCTAACAATATCACAAAATTGAACACATTTTCACGTAGAGTTTTCGCCGATTAACAAAACCTTATATTAAGTTTTCTCTAAAACTCAGCCGTTTGGTTTTAATTTGACATTATATGTACCGACTGCCGACACCTATAATATCTCCTAGATTCAAATCTATGAAGTTTCAATCAAATTCCTTTGGTGAATCTATAGATCTAAGGCCGATCTACAAAACCGTATGTTTGGATTGAATCAAAACACCCTAATCAAGCCTAGATCTAAGATTTTTCTACTTAACAGTCGCCGACAAACATATCAAAAACTTCAAATTTAACAGTTAAAAGTTTGAGATCTTACCTTTCCCATAGTGAAGATTGAGTAAGCCAATAATCCTATAAATCTTGGAAAGCAAGAGTGAGAATCAAGAACAAGAAAAGTTTGAGAGTGTTTGGGTGAGTGTCGGAAGGTCGTTTGATCGAAAAGGTTGACTGAATGACCTTGACCACTATTTATAGGCATGACACCTATCGGATGGCCATCCGATCGGATTGCTATCCGATTGGATTGTCATCCAATTCAAACACCCCATTGACTTTTGACTTTTTGCCGTGTTATCACATTTGGTCAGTTTTAGAAATCCACTTAAGCATCTCGGTCCAAGTTAATGACCTTGGTTGACCCGAAATGAAACAACTGACAATTTCTTCAAAAAAAAAAATTAAACACATTTTCTGAAAAAATTTACAAGTGTCAATCTTGATGAACTTGTTTTGAATTTGAATTTTCAATTCTTTCAAGATTAGCTCCCAACCCTGTTATCTAGTTTAGAAACTTCCTGCTTTGCTCCATGACTGAGAATCTGAAGATCAGCTTTCTACCTTGGTTTGTCGAAAAACTAAAGCAGAAATGTAAAATCTTTTTTTGGATTTTAACGAAAGTTTAAAATGAAATGTAGTAAAGTAAACTATTTACAAACATATTTTTGGTGAGCGTGTTAGGGGATCATATCAGCTACCGACAAGTTACAAGTACCGTTGAGCTTGATTAATACACTAAGTATTAAACAATTCACTTAGATTGCCGATATACTGATCCTTTTTAAATTTTCACACAAATTTCAACTTATTCAGGATACGATTTAATGTCTTAAGTACTTAACTTATACGTGTGTCCCACCTCAGAATATACTCTCGTATCCAGACTTCTATATTCAGTCTTACAAGTGAACATACAATAATGATATCTGTAATCAGGGTAGTGCGAGGCCATGAGAGCTCAGGTTAGAACTTCCGTTCAGACAAAGAGATAATGGCTCGACTTTCGGTGTGTCCCGTTTGGGGATCTTTTCTTCAAGAGCACATGATTAGCATTTTGCAATGTTCATCATTTTTTATGATGATGGGAGGCTTTAATGATTAAAGTAGTGCATAGTATTATACGAGGACTAGGCTATTGCTTTCGCAAAATCAGAAGTCCTGGTATAATACCCCAGATATCATTAAGTACATAGACCTAGTATGTCAGAAATAGAAAATATTTCAAACAAGATTTCAGGGGTTACCTATATATCCGAGAGATGTTCCCCACGAAATAAGCAAGAAATGATTTTAGGTTTATATCCCGAATAAATCTACTAAATGTGTAAAAACCTATCGGCATATCATCAGCGAGACTGTTTAATGCTTTTAAACATTACATATCTTTAGCATACCGTAACTGTCTAGCTGATGTACTATCATTTCCCCTTTTTACACAAACTCTTTTTGGTTTTTCTATTGTTTTTGGTTTTTGAAATTTTTCTCATGTTTTCTTTTTTGGATTTTTCATTTTTTAGTGTTTTTGTATTTTCTGAAAATATATCTATCTCCCCCTAAAGACAAAAACAACTAAACAATAGACAAACCAGTGCAATCTGCTTCTCAACATCATCTGCAGTGGTTTTCTCATCAACGCCAAGTAACTCCTCCGCATCCGACAACAACTTCATACCATTCAGTTTAAAGATATTGAAAACGAGATTTATCAAAAGCTTTGGTATTCAAGTCTGCCTTTTGCTCGTCGGTGTGGATTACGTCAATTCGTATCAACTTCTTCTCGAAGCAATCTCGGATGAAGTGATGACGAATTTCGATATGTTTAGTTTTAGCGTGATGTACCTGATTTTTCGTTATGTTGATTGCTACCTCATTATCAACAAAAATAGGTGAAGTAAGAAATTGCAAACCGTAATCGCGCATCTGTTGCTGAATCCACAGGATCTGAGAGCAGCAGCTGCTGGCAGATACGTACTCTGCTTCACATGTAGAAAGAGCAACAGAGGTTTGCTTCTTACATTGCCACGTGACCAACCGTGGTCCGAAGAATTGGCATCCTGCAGTTGTTGATTTTGCATTGATCTTGCAGCAACCGAAGTCAGATTCTGAGTATCCTTCGAGAGTGAAGTCACCATCTTTGGGATACCACAACCCCAGGCTTGGAGTTCCTTTCAGCTAGCGTAGGATCCTCTTGACGATAGACATGTGCGAGGCTCTAGGACTCGACTGATATCGGGCTGCGAGGCAAGTTAGGTACATTATATCAGGCCTAGATGTTGTCAAGTACATCAACGAACCAATCATTGAGCGATATAGTGTCTCGTCAACCTTTTCTCCGGTGAGATCAGGGTTGAGACCATGATTCGTTGCTAATGGGGTGGACATTGGTGCCGTCTCGGACATCCCAAATTTCTCTAGAACGTCGTAAACGTACTTTCTTTGATGTATGAAAGTTCCTTCAGGCGTTTGATCGACCTGGAGCCCTAGGAAGAACTTCATCTCACACATTGATGACATCTTGAACTTCTACTTCATTAATTTCTCAAAATCTTTGCAGAGTTCTTCATTTATTGACCCGAAAATAATGTCATCAACATATATCTGAACAATCAGAAGATGACCAGCGACTTCCTTCGTGAAGAGGGTAGCATCCACCTTTCCTCGGATAAAACCGTTGGCAAGCAAGTGTTGAGAGAGCATCTCGTACCAGGCTCTCAGGGCCTGATGCAAACCATACAGTGCTTTGTCCAAGAGGTAGACCTTGTCTTTGTGAATTGGGTCGGTGAAGCCCGATGGTTGTCCGACGTAGACCTCCTCCTTCACTTTTCCTTAAAGGAACGCCGACTTAACATCTAGCTGGTATACTTTGAAACCTTTCCATTAAGTGAAAGCAAGGAATATTCTGATAGCTTCGAGTTGAGCAACTGGAGCGTAAACCTCTGTGAAGTCTATCCCCTCTTGCTGACTAAAACCCTGAACCACGAGTTGAGCTTTGTTTCTGACAATAACTCCTTGGTCGTCTCTCTTGCATTTAAACACCCATTTCGTGTTTATCTTTCTATGCTCGTCAGGCAGATCCACAAGCTTCTAAACACCAAGTTTCTCGAATTGACCCAGCTCCTCCTGCATTGCATTGATCCATGATTCTTCCGTCAGTGCCTCTTTGTAAGTTCGCGGTTCGATCTGCGAAATAAAGCAACTGAGTGAGAATTCAGTTTGTAATGGAGCAATTTTAGTATAAAAGCAACTAAGGCCACGATCAATCTGGCTTCTTGTGCGAACTCCTAACTGCAGCTCTCCTATTATCAACTCCTCGGGATGATATGAAAGAGTCCTCAGCATAACTTCACCAGGAACATCCACCTCGCCTTCCAAATTAGTAACATTCTGATCCGCAACTTGTTCATTGTCAAGAACTGTCTGGTCTGAAGATTGGATCTACTCCCCCTTAGATTCTGAATCACCACGATCAAAAGTAGGAATATCATCAGATTCTGAATTATCATTGTTGACTGCCGTCTGATTTTCAGGAGCAGGCTCGTGTTCCGAAGTAGTCAGAGTTTGCTGAACTTCATCATTTTCTCCAGTGTTACTGGGACTAGCTTCATCATCATTGGAAGTTTGTTGTTAACGGTTAGAAGATCTTGCTGGAAATCTTCCCTGAGATGCTTCATATTCTCGTAAAATATCCAAATCATCAAAGTATTCTGGCTCTACTTCTAACTCAAATGAATCCCATAAGGCATCGTAGTTGAATCGCCATGAGTCTGCGGGCTTCTGTGGAGGCAATGTGTAGCCTTGACATTCAACGTGTTGTGCTTCGATGATCCTCCCGAGACTTGGAACAAAGACTCGTCTGAGTGGACTTAAATACCCCCCAAAGATACGTTCTATGCTCTTTGAACCAAATTTGCCATCGGGGTCTAGAACTGTGCAGGGAGACCCGAACGGCTCTAGATATTCAAGATTTGGCTTGCAGTTATTGATCAACTCGAAACATGTTTTGTTGTGCTTCTTCACAGTAAGTACCCGGTTGAGTGTATAGCAAGCGGCTGATACTGCTTCTGCCCAGAAATTAATTGGTAACTTTGAGTCAGCTAGCATCGTTCTCGTCGTTTCGATCAGCGTTCTGTTCTTTCTTTCTGCGACTCCATTCTGTTGCGGAGTATAAGGTGCGATGAATTCTTGCAATATACCCTTTCGATCATAGAATTCCTCTATTCTGTTGTTCTTGAATTCCGTACCATTGTCACTTCTTATTCTGCGTATGCGGGCTCGGTACAGATTCTCTTTCTTTCTAAAAAGCTTCAGCAAATTCTCAAATGTCTCGTCTTTTGACTTCAGGAATATCACCCACGAGAATCTCGAATAGTCATCAGTGACCACTAAGCAATAAAGATCACCCGTGGCTTTCCCTTTATACAACTGATACACTCCCCCTCCAGATGAAAACTCCATGTGAAGTCTCTCTAGTGGCTTCGAGACTGAGTTCATCTTTTTACCCGGATGGGATTTCTTCCATTGCTTTCCCTTTATACAATTGATACACTCCCCCTCTAGATGAAAACTCTTCACAACGAGATCGTTATGCACCAGGTAGTTCATCTTGTGTAGGTGAATGTGGCCCATCTTTCGATGCCACAGCTCTGACTCTTTTTCAGTAGCTATTGATACGAAACACTGAGGTTGACCCATGGTAGTCGTAGCAACGCTCATATCCAACACGTACAGATCATTAACCCTTAGTGCTCGCATGATGATCCACTCCTCGGGGATGACAAACCCCGGCTTCAGAATCAGACATTCTTTATCAGTGAAATACGTTGAATACATCCTGTCACAGATTTGAGAAATGCTAAGCAAGTTGTTCTCCAGTTCTGCTATGTAGTTGACTCTCTCAAATGTAATGACACCATTTGATAATGTTCCTTCCCCAATAATACGTCCTCCTTGATTTCTTGCGAAACCGACGTATCCACCGTTGAACCCTCTAACATCATATAACAGGGCCTTTCTCCCTGTCATGTGCTGGGATGCTCCACTATTCATAATCCACCTTGAGATAGATCTCGGGAGCTCCTGCATATTTCATAAACACTTAGTTAGATTTTGAAGCAACCCAAGCCTCCTTCGACTCAGGTAGCTTGATGTGGGTTGTTGTGGTGTACAATGGTGGGAAACTTTTATCATTCATTTTAAGACTCTCTTCAGACCCAAGCTCAACCTCTTTATACAAAAAGAATTCGTTTTTCGAAAGTTGACCAGATGGTTGGTCTATCTTTGGAACATACTTCTTCCCTGGTTGGGTTGAAGTTTGTTTCTCAAGTTTTTCATAAAAATCCAAAGGTACATTCATCTTGTTAGTTGAAGATGATTGTTTTGCAGAATCAGAAACCTTTGGTGTTGGAACACTTGATGTCTTAGCCTCAGATTTTGGCTTCCAAGTTTGTTGTGGAGAAGCAACCCGTTTGTAAAATTTATCAGTTTTCTTTACCGACTGTTTTACAGGTTCAGTTTTGACTTTGATGTTTTCATTTTTCAAAATCTTCTTCTCAACAAACATTGGTGCTTTGCCTTTGACATCATTCTTCTTTCTCGGATTCTCAACCACCACAGACTTAGGCTTTGAGTTGGTGCACTTTCGTGCAATGTGTCCAACTTCGTTGCATTTGAAGCATGTGCGGGTGTCAACAACCCGACTTTTCCCTTCAGTCTGAGACTGTGAGGCCTTCTTTGCAAAAAATTCTTCATTTGTTTTCGAAAAGATTTCAGACTCTTGCTCGAAAATTGAGCTTGAACTCTTAACAAACACTTTCTTTTCGATAAACTTTTTTGTTTTGAAAATTCATCTTTTGATTGTTCTTACCACCCTGATAACCACCCGACCATCTGTTTTGGTTGTTATTGCTAAAACGTGGTGGTACAACAGGTTTCTTATAGTAAGATTTATCTCGTTCAAAGTTCAACAATCTTTTGGAACTCTTTAACCCTTCAATTTCAGAAACATCAATTTCCACAAGTTTGAAAACTTTCTTCAGCTTGTCAACATTCACGTTCTCAATTGGAAACTCAATATCCGAGTACAACTTATCTGAACCAGACATCTTGTACATGACAAGAGTAGGTTCGTCACTTGAGTTGTTCTGGGATTTTGATTTTGGAATGTAGTTGTTTAGAAAACACTCTTCATCTTCAGTGGAATCACTATTTGATTTTAAAACATTTTCAACCACATTCTTTACCACTTCAGATTGGACACTATCTTCATCATATGATGAAGTGAATGTGACATCAATTGTTTCTGGCAATTTTACGTCATTTGTTTTCTCACTTGTATCAACTTCATTAGCCAACCCGGATTGTTTCTTTGAAAAATTGTTTAGCACAGGCGGTGGAACTTGATGATAACCCACCCCTGTTCCATCCGAGTAGACATCCTCACCAGCTTTGTTCTTCCCAATTGGTTTGGGAACGATGTGTTGAAGAACAAAGCTAGCTGAGTTGTAACTGGTTAATTTCAGATTGATTCTTTCATTCTCAATCTTAGCTTCCTGGAACTGAAGCTTAAGACTTGCGATCTCATCCAATTGCTGGTTGATTTGTTTTTCTTTTGCCTGAAGAACTCCAGACAAATGAACATTTTCTTTGTAAGTTTTACCATTTCGTTCGTCAGAATCTTTCACTGTTCTTTTCAATTTTTCATATTTTTTTGAAATGGTTCTGTTTTAAAGAGTTAATTTTTCATTTTCTTTTTGAAAACGTTCAACATTAGTTTTATCTTTTTCATTCTTTTCGTTTAATTTTTTAATTCTTTCATTTGAAGCTCTAAGCAGTTTATCTCGATTTAAAACTTGTTTTTCAACCATGTCGACTTTTTCAACCAAATCTTGGGTCTTTTTAAGTGAGAGATACGCATGTGTGCTGCAGACTTTGCATTCTTTCATGAAATTTCTGCAATCACTCTCTGTTTTAGCACAATCAGTCTTACCTGATTCATTGTTTGAACCACTACTACTGACCTTGCTTGTTGACTCAGAACTAGAAGTAGATTTGGAATCTACCTCGAGTGCTTTTGCCATAAGAACTTTGTCGGCCATTTTTGTCAGATTTTCTGCCGTCATTTCCTTTGTAGTATCAATGATCCCATTGTCTACCTTCACTGACTTTAGCCTTTCTTCTTCGGCTTTCTTTGCTTCGTCTCTCTCTCTCTCTCTCTCTGTTCTTCAGTTTCTGCTATTGAATTTATGAGAGTTTCGACTTTGACTGATGATGGTTCCACAATGATGTTGCCTTTTGGGTCTAAGTAGCATTCGCGATCCGGATCCTATCTATTTGCTCTTTTTTCTTCTTTCCAAGCTGCATTGATCTTTTCCTTCGTATGTAATGCCAACATCTTTCGACGGATGTAATTTCTTTCTTCTGGTGTTTGTTCAGTTTTTGCCATAAATGCAAAACCAACTGCATCATCTTCCAGCAAGAACTCACTCCAATCGAAATCTTCATCATCCTGAATCACAGCTAAAGCTCTCGACTTCTCCTTCGTAGTCTCCTCGATTTGTTTCATTCTTGGCGGCTCCTCACGATTTCAATGGTAAATCGCCTTTTTATAGTAATCATCGTGAAAAGGATTTTCTGTTTCATTAGCCGCAGCGTTTCTACATTCACGCTTGAAGTGCCCCTTCTGTTTACACTTGAAGCATATCACTTTGGATTTGTCGAAACCCAATTTCGTCGATGGACCTCCAATGGAATTTCTTCCCGTGATTTCCATGAACCTTTGCGCTCTTCAAACTACGCTCTCCATACACCAACGTATATCGATCAACTCCATATCCTCAGGATCTATCTGGTCGTAGTCCTCTTTTGTAAGATTTGTGTTTCCGATCTTTCCGGATACCAGACTTTCATACGACTCTAAGATAGAAGCAAGGAACACCATTTGTTGTTTCGCTGTCTCTTCATTAAAGTTTTGAGCATTGTTCAGGTTAACAACGATGGTGCATTGAAAAACATTCTTGGGAACATTTTGAGACTGTTGGTTGCTTGGAACAGATGAAGAAGAACCACTATGATAACCACTGTTGGGTGATGAACTACTGCTTTTCTTTTCTTGAGTCACCGTGTTTGAGCTTTCAGCAGTAAATGAGGTTCTTGGTGATGTGGTTTTTGGAATCATGCTACCCCTGTAGTAGAGATCAACATTCTGTTGATATGGGGTGCTGTTCACTTTGTTCATTTTCTTGATTTCCAATTCATGACTTTCGAATCTCTCGATCAACCAATCAACTGTTATTTTTGCCATCGGTTTGGTATTCTTCAGCACCAGACCATAGTATTGCCAATCTCTCTCATCTGGCAGAGATTCAAATAACTTTTCAACCATCTCATCTTCGGCTATCGTGATCCCATATTTCACTAGTTCTACCTTCAGATGGCAAAACCGTTCAATCATCTGTTGCACACTTTCATTTTTCATACAAGCGAATAAATCAAACTCCTTTTTCAACAGGCGTTTCTTGTTTTTCACAATCTCCTCTCCCCCAATACATTTCTTTTCCAATTTATCCCACAAATTCTTTGAATTAGTGTAGTCAATCAAGGAAATAATATCATCTCGGACGGATTGATGAAGTAGGGCTATACACTTTTGTTCAGCAATAAACATCTCTTGTTCATTGTCAGCCAAGTTTTCATAATCTCGTCTTGCAATATCGTACCCATTCTTCATGCACCTCCAGCTCGGGTAAGCAAACGCCTTCAACCATCCATCAAACTTGTTTGACCATCGGTTGTAGTCCTCAATTGCCATCAACTTCGGTGGCTTGTTGTATGTCCCATAGGCATTATCAACACTGAGTGTGTCCGCAATCGCCATTGAAGCATTTTTCTAGTTTGTGTTGGTGGTTGTGTTTGTGGATGCATCTCCGGTGTTGTATGCGAAAACATCACTGAACGGGTTCAAGAACTCGTCTCCCATTTTGAAAAACCTGAAAAATTCAAACACTTAGAAAAATTTCACAACTTTTTTTAAAAAACTTGAAACTATTGCACTTGGATCGAATGGTGATCCGACCGAATTACGAATCGACCGGATGACGCAAATAAGCAATGAACCAATTAACAAGTGTCGGATAGCACAAGTGTCGGATGATACAAGTGTCGAATGGCACAAGTGTCGGATGGCTATCCGATCGGATGGTGATCTGATCGGATGGTCGTTCGATCGAGGTAACTTGTGCTTTAAAGACTTTAAACCTCAAAGCCAATCTGATCGGATGGTGATCGGATCGAATGAGTTTATGACGTCAGCAAAGATCAGTGAACAGAATCTAGTCCAATCCGATCGGATTGCAATCCGATCGGATGAATGACAACAGCATTTTTCAATGAAACTTTGTAGGATTGTTCTATGTTGAATTCCGATCCGATTGATATCAAATTTACTCAATTTCGTCCGTAAAATCTAGCTTAATTTTGATTTTTTCAGTTTTAAGGTGTGAAAACGTAAAAACTACAAGAAATGTAGGAGAAGATGAAGAAATTGTCAGAATCTCCGGTGAGATTTGACTGAAATCTGCAGAAAAAGGCTGAAATCTCGGTGAAATGTTGTTGATATCTCCGATCTGGCTTCCTGTGGCTCTGATACCACTTGTTAGGCCACGCGCAGGATCTGTTCTAGTCGTAGAACGTAGCGGAATCGATCAGTGACGATGTGCAGAATCCCTCGACACCGTCTGAGAATCACTAACAACAATCTCAACGCTTAACATGTCTGATTTCATTGATAGAAAGTGAAAACACAGAAGTTCCAGATGAAAGTCAGACAGAGCTTCGCTTCAGCAATCTAGCAAAAAGTTCTAAACAACTAGCCCTACACTAGTATTTATGGGCAATCAGGGAAGGAGAGGGTGTCACCCGATCGGATGGTTCGGATGACACATGTCGTCCGACGGATTTCACTTAATAGTTAACGTGCCATTCCATGGTTTTTCTAGACACACAATACATACATATACAAAAACAAATACAGGACAAAATACATAAGACTCGATGCAGACAGAAGCTACAGACATATGCACTAACAGATACCGGTTTGGAAATGGGAAAACATTGTCATGGATCTCATTACCAAATTACCCCGCACACCTAGAGATCATGACGCCATTTCGGTAGTTATTGATCGTCTAACAAAGTCAGCACACTTTTTGCCGATCTTTGAGGATCTATCTGCTGATAAACTTGCCAAGATCTACGTAGATGAGATTGTATCTCGACATGGTGTTCCTTTGAACATCATATCAGACCATCATGCTCGATTCTCATCTCACTTTTGGAAGACCATGCAATCTTCCATGGGAACCAAACTCAATTGAGCACAGCTTGTCATCCTCAAACGAATGGAGAATCTGAAAGAACAATCCAGACACTGGAGGATATGCTTAGAGCTTGTGTGATCGATTTTGGTAGTAGTTGGGATTCGTATCTACCGTTGATCGAATTCTTCCACAACAATAGTTATCACGCCAATATCAACATGGCGCCTTTCGAAGCTCTATACGGTCGAAAATGTCGTTCACTGGTCTGCTGGAATGAGGTTGGTGAAGCTCAGCTCACCGAACCTGAACTCATTCTAGAGACTACAAAAAAAGTCAAGTAAATTCGCGATAACCTTCTGACAGCTAGAAGCCGTCAAAAGAGTTATGCGGATAGACGACGTAAGCCCTTGGAATTCCAAGTCGGTGATCATGTCCTTCTTAAGGTATCCCCTTGGAAAGGTGTGATTAGATTTGGAATGAAAGGAAAACTTGCACCTTGATATGTGGGACCATTTAAGATCATTGAGAGGATCGGAAAGGTAGCCTACAAACTTGAGCTACCTCCTGAACTTGGAAATGTTCATCCAACTTTCCACGTGTTCAATCTGAAAAAGTGTTTGGCTGATGAAAACCTCCACATCCCTCTTGATGAAATTCGTGTTGATAACACGATGCACTTTGTCGAGAAACCTATGGAAATATTGGACCGTGAAGTCAAGAAGCTCAAACGCAAACGCATACCAATTGTTAAAGTTCTCTGGGAATCCAAACGTGGCCCAGAGTTTACTTGGGAACGAGAGGATCAAATGAAGGCTGAATATCAACATCTATTCTCACAAGTTTCCTCTGATTAAATTTCGCGACAAAATTTTCTAAAGTGGGGGAGACTGTGACATTTGCACAATTTCAATCGTTGTACAATTCCGAACATTTTCGTAATCAATAAAATCTTGTGTTTTATATGTGAAAATGTATAATTGCCAATCATTATACTATCGCGGAAATTTTTATTCAATAAAATCTTGCATTTTATTGGTAAGAATGCAAAAATGTCAATCGTTGCAAAATTTCATTCATTTTCGTGCTCGATAAAGTTTTAAACTTTATTTGCGAAACGCATAACCGTACAACCGAAGTCATGTAAATGAAGAAACGAAGAAACCCGATGGTGAAACCAAGAAATCTTCAATCCAAACGCCTAAAGTCTTCACCTTTCCGCTTCATATGCTCCAAAATCCTCTCTTTCAGCTTTCAATTCATCTATATGGTGTTTTTTAATCATGAGGAACTTTCTCTTCAAACCCACAACCCTAATCTCGTTTTCTGCACGAGTTAGACCATGTTGCGCGACGCGAGAGGCTTCATTGACCACCTTGACTTTGGGGCCTTCGCGTGACGCGACGGTGATGTTCTCTCCCTGTCGTGCAACGCGACGATGATGTTTTCCCTGTGACACGACAGGGCTATTTTCCTCGGTTTTTGTTCCTGTGATCCATGTAACGCTCCACATTTCTATACTTTCCATATTTAGAAAGTTGTATTCGCATTTCTATTTTTAGAAACTTGTAATCGTGTCGTATTTGGGGTTCATTTCCAATCTTGGAATCCGAGGATTTGATCATAATGGAAATTCGTTTTATACATATACGTGTTACCTTTCATATTTGTGTTATATACGCAATCAATCTTTAAATACGTGTTTATACGCAAAACCGAGACTTAAAATACAATTTGGATACCTAAAAACAAGTTAAAATACAAGAAAACGACATATAATAACCTAGTTACAAAGCGCAGGGACTAAAAGTGAGCAAAACCAAAAGCTTTTCCACCTCCTTCCTCCTCCAATCATCTTCCACCCTTCTTTAGCCAAATAGATTTCACCCTTTTCCACCTCCTTTCCCTCCAATCACCTTCTACCCTTATTTAGCCAATCATATTTTTTCCACTTTGTTTCTCCTCCAATCACATTCCACCTTCATTAACTCCCAAACCCTAACCCCACTTATAAATATAAGCCTCCACCACATCCTAAACACTTTCCCCACACTAATCTACTCCCAAACTCTCTAATCCTCTTAAGAATTCCAAGCAATGAAGAATACTTTCAAGTGCTCTAAGTGAGTTTCCACTCACTTTTCTTCACATTTCTTCTTCTTTCTTCTTTTAAACTACTTGGATAACCTCTAGGAAGGATTCCACAAGTTTGCCATGGCAAACTAAGGTGGAACCTCACCACATTTGAGGTCCAAAGTAGCATAAAATTCTGCTTTGATGTATCTTTTTATTTCATGTATATTTTACTTGAAACTAAGTGGAATCTTATACCCACCATGCTCCCAACTAAGCTTATAGTTGTGGATTTGTGTTGTGGTTGATTTTCACCAAGAAATAAGGCTCAAAACCTCTTTAAAATTATGCCCAAAATGTTCTAAGTGTTGAAACCATCCAAGCTTTCAACCTTCAATGTTGAAAGACTTGTGTATGAGTAATGTGTGAACCTGGAAGCCTTGGCTCTCCAAACTTGTACCACTACCTCACTTGCATATTTTGGTGTAAAAACAACTTCCATAAAGTGACAAGGCTACATCACGTCCTCGAACACTTTCCATGATCGACATGTGCGCATCTAGTTTGCTCACTTGGTTGTTTTTTTTAGTTAGCTAGTTCAATTTAATCTTATATTCATGACCAACCGAACTAATCAACGAAGTTGAAGAGTTTGTGCTTTAAAAAAAGGTTAATTTGCACGGTAACCCCGACCGCGGAGGGGATCTCCCCTCCCAGTTCACTACCCGACAAAGATCCCTGGCAGAAAATATCCTCTGGTCGTACTCGAGTGGGATCGAACCCGGGACCTCTCCAAATGAGGGTCCCCGAGAGACTTTAGCAAGGATGTCGGTGGCCACTTGAGCTAGCCCAAGTGGTTAAGAGTTAGTGAATCATACAAAGAGATTTAATGGATGGAAATCATCCAACCTCCATGCTTGACTTACATGATAATACACGATGGACTAAATTATAACTTAACCTATATAATATATAATATATACTTAATAACCAAATTCTTGATACTAAACGGATCATGGTTAGATGTCAAGGACTTGGGTTAGATTATCTTTATTTCTGGACTCCTCGATCGTGATTCTAATGGGCAAGTTAGGACCCATGAAAGCACATGAAAACTTAGTGTCCAAACGAGTACCTAGACATGTGACAACTGTCAAAAATCCAGGTATCCGTACAATTAATTAATCAGGATTAGTGCTTAATGACTGTGCTGAATTTACAATTAATTGCTTTCTGATTACTGCATCATATTTACATGTGCATCACATATTGCATAATGTCATTTCAGTACTGCATGCAAACATATTGGCATAAAGAATGCATTAAGTACAGTTAGCACAATGAGCAGATACATCAGGAAAATGCTGACAGAACATAGCACTTAGACAGACAATGTTTTGAGACCCAGTATAAGCCAGAAACTAAGTACTGCACTAGCATAGTGTGTAGGAAAGTAAGGATCCCAAAACTGCCTTTCTAAGTGATAGTTTAAGTGCCGGAAAGTGACTAAAACTCACCGAAAGTGCTGAATTCAGTAAAATTCAGCATAAATCAGCATTTTAACAATCTAATTTCATGCAGAAATATGTTTAAATGGTCCTGAATGCTTTCCTAAGTGTCGGGAATTAAAAGTGTCACAAAAGGTAACATAAAGCACACTAAACTGCATAGTTTAGCACTTTAACGAACTAGTATCTAACCGAACAACCGGACACTACCCGAAACAATAAAATTACACTAGAAGCACTGTTTTGACATTTCCAAGCTAGTAATGGTCCCCGAACACCATAACACCTCCTAAAAATATCTAATAACCAAGACACGTAACGAATACTTAGATTCCAACTAAACACTAACTAAACTTGTTAGCACCTAAGCTAGACCCCCCCCCCCCACCTAGTGGACGGCCCCAACATGGGCCCCACTCTTGATTTTGTTTCAATAAAAAAATGGATCTTGTTTATGCTTTTAGTAACATATAAACCAAGAGTTAAACATTTGAAATGGTTATAAGAAGTAACTAAGGTGCCATAACGTCTCATCTTTCACACACTTCACACAAACTCTCCCTCTCCTCCCTTGTGAGCTCTCGGCCGACCCCAAACCACACCACCATCACCTTCATCCAACCTTTCTCATACATTACAAGATCATACAAAGGTGCTAGAAGCAAGACAAGGAAGCTTGGTGGCCTTGGATCTTGAAGGACCTCTCTTATTTTCTTTTATCCTCTTCATTTCTCCACTTGAATCATCCCTAGCCTTGTGCTAGTGGTAAGAACCTTGATCTATCTATTTCACATCTATTTTAAGTGGTTAATGATGAATCATGAAAAAAAAAACTTAAAGAACACTAAAGATCATAAGCATGAAACATGAACATAAGCTTGTTTAATGAAGATATCTTGATGAATATAAGTTGTTATGCATGTTGATCTTTGATTGTTTGTAGAAATGATGTTGATCATCATATGATCTTGCTAGATCATGATTAAAAACATAATCTAACAAGATGAGAGGATGAACTTGATGAAAGTGAATGGATCATCCTTATGAAAATCATGAACTTGAAAGAATACTTTGTTTTCTTGAAAAGTAATGAACAAAGTAAGATGTTAAACATATAGGTCTAAATATTTATGAATGATTTCTAAAGAAAACAAGTTAAAAATATAAGTTTCATTAAATCTTGGTTCTTACATAAACAAATCCTATTTTAGTGGTTAAACAAGTGTAAGAACACTTGTGAAACAAGAAGGTTGCATAAAGAAATATTTTTAGAAAATATGTTTTGAAGTTGTAAACATCCAACTTCTTTAAAAATGAAGTTTTTAAATAAGTAAACACATTTTAAAGGGTAACAAGACTTACTAAGAATACTAGTAAGTTACTACAAATTTTTACAAATATTCAAGTTCATGAAGTAGAAGAAAATGCATGATTTTGGCAAGATTGGTAAGTAAAGGTTGTTAGTTGATGATTGTAAATTGATTGTGATGATTTTTACAAAAGAAAATTATATGCTTGAAAGCATGGAAACCTCCATTTTTAGGGGAAACTATGGCAAAATTGTAAACCAAAAATTGTTACATAAACTTTGCCATAATTTTTTGTTACAAAAATACAAACATTGGAGGTTGGTTTTTATAAATAAAAGTGACTAAATATGTATTTAGGAAATATATATTTAGAAGACACCGTGTGTGTGATTATTTGTATACTTTGTGTATTAGTTATATTATTTTAGGACTTGAAATATTATAACTCACAAAATACCAAGAAATTTCTATCCAAAATATTACCAAAATTCCAAATATACAAGCTTACACAAAAATATTGGAGAACCGAACTATGAAATAAGACTTACAAAATATTCCGGAAGATTTATTCACAAAGAATATTTTGGTAAATAATATTTTGGACACCAAAGAAGTAAAAATATAATTTTTACAATTACTACAAGAATATATCATATTTTTGACAAGTATGAAATATATATTTTCTTGAAATTTTTAGAGGATATATTATTTTTTTAAGGAATATATATTTTCTTACACAAACATGAGATACAATACTTTTGGGCAAAATATACATGTATAAGATACCCCCATCCTTGGGAAGTATTATTACAATAATATTGGTTAACAATTATTCCAAAATTTATAAATGTAATTTAAGTTAAAACATTAATTATTTTAACAAATAATTATGTGATTTGGAATAATATCGAAGACACAAAAGAAACGTAACTCAAGAACATTAATGCTAAGTCAAGGCACGGCCCGTTCGTCTAATGGACATTAGTACGTTGTAGGTAGTCGTGTTCACCAAAGAAGCTAGAGTTACGATTGCTGAAGACGCAAGACTGTGAGTTCATGTCCCCCTTTTCTTTTAACTATTTTCGTTTTACGACTTCGGGGGTGAAGTACATGTTACAAATGATTATGATTACAAATGATTTACAAATGAAATGAACTGCTAGATCATGTGTAAGGTTAGGCGTTAGCTTGAGACCATTAATCCTTTAGAAGGACCGAGGGGCAAGAGTGATAGATCTATTTGGGTGTTGCGAGCCCCACCCATGAGTCCGTGAGTTGGCTCACGTGGTGACTATGTCGTTCCATCCGGGAGGCCCGGTGCGAAATACGCAAAGGATTGAGTCTTCCTACACCGGTTCACACACGTTAATGTATTAGCTACACATTAATTGATCTGTTCATTTTCACAGACATATTCTCAATGTATTCAAAGGTTTATTCACAAACACACACATGAACTCGCTCAACTTTTGTTGATGTTTTCAAAATACATGTATTTCAGGGAATTAAGGTGGATCTGGCGGGCTTTCGAAAGTTTCAAGTGTTGTAAGAATAAAAGATGTCATCCATGGTCATGAGATTTGGTTTGGGTGTCCTATCCTGGTCAAGACACCACTCCCAAATCTTGGTTTTTATTTAAAGTCTTTTGATGAGTCCTTGTGAACTCTTAAACAATTTGCATGGGTTGTAAAATTTGAATTTGGAGTCTTGTTTAAACAATGATGTTTGTGATGTTTTCGAATTTATTTAATGGATGACGATCTAAGGTTTTATCATATAGATGTTGTTATGATTGAATGCGGTGGTATTAAGAAAGTCACACCATAATCACGCTTCTGCAATATTCAGGGTGTGACAAGACAAGATATACTTTCGTTATACATATAGTTTTTATACTTAACTCCGAAACCAACTCTCTACGAACTCCATATACTCATACACCTTCGTTTCCCCAATGTAGGGTAACTTTGGTGCTCCACCCTCCATGACTCGTCAACTCACGTTACTTTGGAAAGCTTAGCAAACCGTGAGTGTACATGATCCTTTTTTACTTTTTGACACTTTTGGGTGCAATACTTATGATTTATTAAACTCACACAATCACATACAAACATGCTTAACACAAACAAACAAACAAACAAACATTCCATTATACGTGATACTAGAAATTCATGCATGCTAGAATCTCTATTTACACTATAATTTGTCATTAATTTCGTACAAGCCTCCCTTAACATGTATAGAACTATAGGAGGAACACAACACCCGTATTCTTGAGGTCATGTTAAGTTATACAAAAAAGGGTCTTGTCTTTGCGATGACAAGAATACGCTAGTGGGAAACTTTGGGTTAACAAATAGGAGATGCATGCTAGTGTTGTATTATAAGTCTTAATTTACGGTTATGCCACGTGGATTCGTTTAAACCGTTTTATACTTATCTAGTAACTCAAACTTGTATCCTCGCCAATACTTTATGTGTTGACATGTACTTTAATACGTATTGCAGGAACTTGATGATGATACATTGAAAGAAATCTAGTAGGATGACTAGAAACGCACTTTAAATTTTGTTTATGTATTGTACTTTGTTCCTTATTACATGATGTTGTACATTGCTTCCAAACGTTGTATTTCCGATCTAGAAATGAAATGAAATTTTGCTTATTAAATACTTGTCACAAATACATGTTATGAAGTCTCTTGCAATCTCGTTTTCGTCTCACTCCGATGTTTCCGCCATCGGTTGGGATGTAACAATCCACCCGATCACATACAATCCGTCCGGAGGCTAAGATTATCTCGATTAAGCTTGTTTTCAGCTCCTTCTCCTATGGAAACCTGCAAATCATATAAGATACAATAATATACAAAACTGATGCTAAATATACAAAACCGATGGTAAAACGACACAAAACGAGTGATAAATAATACAAACTATACCCGGAAATAGATATAATTTGCATTACATCAACTAGTCAATGTAGTAAAACTTACGTAAGTCCGAGTATCGAACCCACAAGACTATACTAATTACGTTTACTAGACTCGATTATTATTACTAAATTGACTCAACTTATTTTTTTATTTTTATTTTTTGGGAGGGGGGGGGTCTAACAAACTACTAAAATTAACTAAAGCTAACAAAGACACGAACTAAAACTAAAGATGTGATCAGATGATGGAAAACACAATAGCTAGGTCAGACTCCTACACAAGTTTGACACGTTCTATCGGTTATGGAACTAATTGTGAAAATCGGGATCTTGAGATAGTAAACTTAAAGGATGACTTAAAGGACTCTCGATGTTTCTCGAGAAGAAACCTATGGAAACCTAAAAGCCATTAAACTACCGGTTTAAAGGATTCCCTCACGGGCTATCCTACTGTAATAATAGAGCACCCTATTGACAATCTAACTCACAATGCGAAAGGCACAGGGAACTAAGGAACTACGAGCATAGTTGTAAAAACAAGAACAATCATCTTTAAAGATTCACAAAATATGGTCCACAACAAAGAAAACAAGAACGTGTAACCCGGAGTATGAAAACTTGAAGAATTCATAATCCCGTGCTTCAAAGCTTTGACCTTTATGCTCCTCGATCTACAAATCACTTTCAACAACTCTCAAATTCGTCTCTATGATGCTAATTTTCGTCCAAGGGTTGTAAGATCCCCATAACGATGTTCAAAATTCGTTTTTATATCAATTCCATGAAAATCTCGTAACCCTAACTTGTTCTCGTGAACTACAGGCCCGTCACGCGATGTGACGGGTGATGCATTCATTCTCGTGTGACGCGAGAGGCTTGTTGACCGACTTGTTGACTTGAGGCCGTCGCGGGACGCAACAATGTTACCTTCTCGCTGTCGCGTGACGCGACATGGGCGTTTTCCTAGATTTCTTCGTTTTTCGTTCCGTTGAACTACCTAATCACAAACAATCCGTCCGAAGGCTCGGTTTCCATCATATTTTCTCGTTTTTAGCTCTTTTCTCCTCTGGAACCCTACAATCACACAAGACACGATAATATACAAATCTTAACTAAAAATGTCACAAATAGACTCGAAATATTATACAAACTATACACGAAAACAGATGTAATTTACGATACATCATGTACCCATTAGTTTCTTAAAAAAATACATGATGGGATTTCAAGTTACATATTTTCTTATCGTTTAAACTTTTATATAATTTTATGTTCCTAACAATTATAATATCTTAAAGTATAACATATAACGTACATATTATTAACAATTATAATATCTTACAGTATAACTTATCACGTACATATTATTATCATCTTATAGTATAACTTATCACGTACATATTATTATCAATAAAAAAGTTTGAAATATCCAAATTTATAAAATTCATGATGATCTAAATCTCAT
Source organism: Helianthus tuberosus (assembly GCA_030545235.1). NCBI lineage: Eukaryota > Viridiplantae > Streptophyta > Magnoliopsida > Asterales > Asteraceae > Helianthus > Helianthus tuberosus. Next base: position 26,978 of record JARYGA010060959.1, read on the forward strand.
AAGATATGTTAATCCTTCATATCATAAAAAAAACATATTACAAATACAAAAAAAATCAATTTTACATAATGAAACCATTAAAATAAACTGTTGAAAGACCATTGTTAATAAAAAAAAAAGTTAAAATCCTTGGGTATATATAGGGTATATCATACATGGTATAAGTAAACACGTATATGATTTTGAGTAATCGAGTCGGGCATCACCTAATACGATACTTATCTTATAACGGCCGAATTTTTCAAAACTAATCTTGTACCCATCCTGATTATTTCGAGTTTCAAATTTAACCATCAAATTCGGGTTCGATTGCCATCTCTGTCTTCATGGATCAAGTTATCCACCATTCCTTCCCTATTGTCACGTACAATGAGTTTAGATCAATCTCATAGATATTGTTAGGGTTATTGATATGGAACCATGAGACCACTGTTGCAGAAATCGGCCTAGGCGGCCGATTAATCGGCGCCTAGGCGCTAGGCGGTTGGCTACTGATTAATTTTAAGCTAGTCGGTGGAATTAATCGGTTTTGGTCAAAGTCGGTCGTAGGCGGTGAAAATCGGTCCTAGGCGGTCAAAAATTGGATTAATCGGACTATATTAATCGGTCAAAATCGGTCCTAGGCGGTCCTAGGCAGTCCTAGGCGGTCCTAGGCGGTCAAAATTGGTCAAAATCGGTCAAAATCGAACCATACTATCTGAAACTTGAAATATTTATGTGAATTTTGAAGTATTATTTTTATATTATTGGGTATATATATATAATTTTGAAAAAATACATATAAAAATCCCATTCCGATTAATCCCGATTAATCCCTATTAATCCCGATTAATCCCTAGGCGGTACCTCACCGCCCGACTAGCGCCTAGCGCCTTCTACAACATTGCATGAGACTTAAACCTTCACCTTTTGAAAATGCTAAGCTTTATCTAATTCTTATATATAACTTAATTTAAACTATTATTTATCTAAATTAAATGAGTTTTTGTTTATCTTTGCTATAATATAACTTTTAACTCGTTTTTAAAGGTCTAATGAATTTGAAATTTTTAATATTTTATAGGTATTACATCAATAAACTTACATTAGAAAATACAGAAAAAACCAAAATAGTTTATAATTTACCTCTATATCTATATTATGCATCAGAAATCTTCATTATCAACTTGCATGTTCAATTATTGGCTTAGTACTATGAACCAAACACGGAACTTAGGGTGAGAGGGGCACTCCCCTAAGAGGGGAGTCCCCTCTCTTACGCACCACCAATCAGCATATGCCACGTCAACTCCCCTCTTAAACTCCCCTAACACCCCAATTTGATGACGCCACTCCCCTCTTAACTCCCCTTGTTTTTTTATTCAATAAAAAAAAAACAAAAAACAAAATGGTTTGATTGGTTGGAAAAATGGGGCCCACCATCTCTCTCCCTCCCCGCTCGCGGTGAACAACCACCGAAATTGGTCCCCGATTTCCCTCCCCGATTGGTTGGCAGCACCCCCCTAATCGGCAAGCATGGTTCCCGCACGGGGTCACCGAAGGTGCCCCGCTCCCCCTTATAAAAGTTTGGCTTGGAAGAGTTGAAAGCACGTGACGGGCATGCGAACTGACGAAAGAAGGAGAGGACAGTGTCAACTTTCAGAAAAGGTCAAAGGGGGGCTGTAGCAACAATGACCAATCACGACTTTGCCTAGCCCCACAATAATACGACATACCATCAGCCATTATTAAAACCATCGGGTGTGGGGGTCGTCCCCTCCCCGTCTCGGGTCGTCGGCCACGTCGCACACCGCCCCCATGGGGTCGTCGCGTCCTTCCCGGCTTCTCCAAGCCGTTGGAGACGAGGCAAAATTGTGGGCCCCCCTCTGACTTCTCTCTTTCCCCCCTTTATTATATATTATATTATATTATATTATATTATATTATATTATATTATATTATATTATATTGGTTTTTATTATAGGTTGGGTAGTCCTCCACACCCTTAGATAGTCCCTAAAGGGATGGTCCTCCACCCTTGGTGAGGTGGTGCCTACGTGACGGGTAGTCTCTTTGAGGACTAACCAAACCACAGCCAACGGTCTAAGCTGTTTGTGTAGGCTCACACTCTCTGTCACCTAAGCAGTGTGCCTCCAACACCGTTGCAAGGGCATAAAAGGAGTGTCATAGATGACTTTGTTACCTGGATAACAAGCGTCAACGGATGAAATGGAAAAGTATTTAATATTTGACCGCTGATAACTGTTAGATATTTAAAAATAAAGAATATTTTTCAATCGCCTCTATATAAATCCTTAACTTTTACATCGATGGACCGATAAAGAGTACATCACTTTGGCTACGAGTTGGTTGCATGTTGCAGAGCATGGGCGGCCTCCAGAATCTGTTACAATCTGGAACGCGATTTTGACACACTTACATTAACAAATGGTTGCAAACAATTGTAATGTGCATCACATTACAGCAGGTTTATAATGATGCGAACACTGTGTGGGAAATTTGAGAGGCACTTTATCGATGCCTTGAACGGCGAAATGGGTTCAACTGAAGATCAAGCAATTGATGCGACCCGCGTCGAGTTCTAACACCTTGAAAACACAAGTTTTCATTATCTTGCGGCTTGGAGAATTTTATGTGGCCGTTTTAATAAGTCGTTTTTAATTAACTTTCTATATATTTTAATTAAGTTGGTTTGTAATTTATTTTATTCTAGTTTAATGATACATTTTATGTTTTATCTTAACTATTTTTTCGAAACTTATGTTTTTTATACAACGTTTATTATTTTAAAATACATCTAAATTTAAAAAAAATGAGTAATGATGACAAGGGCTTTATCCAAATACATGATAGTTAACAATAAAACCCTATGCAGACATGTCACTTACGTGACGCTGAGGTGGCGTGATAATGCAGACATGTCGCTTACCTGACGCTGAGGTGGCGTGATAAAGCCGCTAAAGGCTTTATTCCAAATCATATAGCCTTAGCATGAATGGGATATTTTAACATTTGTTTTGTTATTTAGACCACCCTTTATTTATTTGGATAATCTTAAAGCGTTATAGGTCGTGTATAGAGCTATACGCGATGTTAGATGTATAGGGCTTATGATCACTAGGCTACCAGCCAATGATTGACCGCTAATTATAGAGCCCTATATGCTGGTTCTAGCTTTATACGCATCGTTTTGGGCTTGTGGTTTTATTTTTGGGTGGAAAAGCAAGGTCAAGGTGAAAGTATAATAGTTATACGCTATGTATAGGGCTATACACAGTGTATAGCTATGTTTTTTTCAAATTTTTTTATAAAAGGTGTTGTTTTTCAAACCATTTTTATAAATATGTTGCTATTTTTTTAAGTTTTCATTTTTTTTTTTCTAAAATTTTGTTTTTTTTTTTTTTTTTTTTTTTTGTTCATCATTTGTATAAACATGTTCATTTTTTTAGTGTTTTTTAAATTACAACTATTTTATTTATTTATTTATTTATTTAAACAATTATTTTCTGAAAATAAAATCTTGTTATTGTTAAGATAATCATATATTGTTGTTTTTTGTTAACAAAATTATTAAATATTTATATAAGACAACCACCCAAACAGACCAAACGTGTAACACATAACGAGCAACTTAAACATTACAAATAAACAACCGAAAATGTAATATATAACATGAGTTTGTACCATAATAACCAAAAGATACAAGTAAAGCAAAACACCTAAGGATAGGTGATGGTTTTGAATATTTGTAGTACTAAGAATTTAGACACGAGTTACCTCATGTTTGGGTCCTAGGAGTCAAAAGCATTTCTAATAACCTAATTCCTATAACCATGACTCTAATACCAATTTCTAACACCCCGACCGCGTATACAACCCACGGCGAAAACGTCAGGGAATCACGTTAAAAATTGTTCACAACACATGGTTCTAAAGTTTAATTATATGGATAGATTTCATTGTCGTTCAAAACACAAAGCAAATACAAACAACTGTTATTAATTTAAGCCAAACTAAGGCCCAAGTCCAGATCCTATGTGTAGCATACTTGTATATCATCAAACATCTGTACCTAAAACATATGTGAAAATAGACGGTCAACAATAATGTCGGTGAGTAACATAGGATTTATATTCAAATTCATGGCTATGAATTTGTATTGCAATACGTCGTTCGTCTACGAGAGCCGATGAGTGAAAGCCTTGTAACCAATCGCGTATCAATCGTGTTTGGTATTGCAATATGTTTAACCAACAACGAAAGTTGGTATAATAAAGAAAACCTTGTAGCCATGAATCTTGACAAAAGTGTTTATTTGTAAAACTGAGTGAGTAATCAATTGTTTACTCATATATTGTATGGTTTATCAATCGTGAGAACTTAGAGAACTCGGTATTTCCGTTCGAGTTTTGCCCCCATTTTTTTCACACCCCTAGATTAAAATATTAGAAAAGACAGTCGTAAAAAAATAAAAAAAAAGATCGAAATGTTGTTTTTCGGCCTCTTACAGCAAGCTATAAAAAGCTGATGACATAAGCATGACATCGTTTTTTACAACATTTACGGCTGCCGTAAATGAAATTTTTATTTTTTTATTTATTTTTGGAAAAGTTGATTTTTTTAAGATTTTCGGTAAAAGAATTTTTTGAAAAAACTTTTCGTAAGGCCGAGTTCTCTAAGTTTTCACAACTCGTATAAGTTTTCATTTTACCCTAACTCTCTCTCTCTCTCTCTCTCTCTAAATATATTTGATAATCATTTGTGACCTTGCATAAACCAATTGTTTCGTCTTGTATAAACCAATTGTTTCGTTTTGTATAAACAAGTGTGGTCGTGTGGTGAATACATTCAATCCTGTGTTGAATCGTCGGACAAACCCCAGAAGGGTTCATCAAAATTGCACACTTTCTGTTGTTTCCCAAACTATCCCACACACCCAGAAAGTGGAAACGAGATTATCAATCCTATGGTACGATAACATACTACCGGTCGGCTTGCCTAAAGTTAATGAACGTACTCGTGTTATGGATAACGCACCACTAAGTTTCACACAAAACTAAAAACATATTGTATATATAAACCATATATTGTTTTGTAAATTGGGAAAATAGTAGGCACGTATGAGTCACCCCAAAACATTTTGAAAACGTAAAAGTGGGGACTATGTACTCACTTGATTGATGATGACTTGCTTAATCGTGTTTGCAAAGCTCAAGTGTTTCTTAATAATTCGGATGATTGTACAGTTAGTGTATATCGTAGCTTAAATGGGAGATTGGATAGAAAGTGGTTTATAATAAAACGAGCGAAGGATCTCATGTAATATGATTTATAAAACCTTACATTCTGATTGGAAAGTGTCTAAAATTGTTTTGACCCGTTACGACTTGTTAAAATGATTTACGCCATTTTAACGGGTCATATGCGTAATTACGAGTCCGGATGGTCGAAAGAGTCGTATGACGAATTCGGCATGTCAAAACAAGTTTTATGATGTTATATGATCAGTTCCTTTAGTTAGAACATAGACCATATAGGTTTAAAACCATTTTAAGCCAAAAGGGTATTTTTGACATTTTTAGATATATATATATATATATAGGGGGAGGTTCATTTGAGAAGAAAAATAAATTGAGAAGAAAAAGAATAAAGGGTACAATTGTAAAACATTAAATAGTTTTTCTCTCATCTCATTTATTATTATTTTTGACTAATTAATTAGTCATAAAGAGTATCTTCCTACACACTAAAATTTTTGCCTAGACACATCAAAACTTATCCTACACGTTTTTGAAATTTATACTACACATACTTAAATTTATCCTACACACCTCATAATTTATCCTACACTTAAAATTAATTTTTTTCTTCTTTGAAAAAAATATTTTTTTTTAAATAAGTTACAAATTTAATTTAGTTAGCTATTAAAAAGGAAGACTAACAATTAATGATCTATCTAATTTTACCAATATACCCTTACACCCATATTAAATACAAAAATTAAATGAAGTAAAATGAAGCATTATTATTGGTTGAAGTTTGTTCTTTTTTATTCTTACAAAAAATTTCTTCTCATTTGAACCCTCCACTATATATATATATATATATAGACGAGGTATGAACCGAATCGGTTAACCCGACCCGGTCATTACCTATTATTTTATTATAAATAAATAATCATAGACGTTTGTTCTAGAACATTCCATCCTGCATGGATAAATCACGTAACTAAATCCTCAACTTTTTGGGAAGATCACGAAGATCCCTAACTTATCGGATCCCATCCTAAGTTAAGGAAACCCTAATGGTAAACTATAAATAGAGGTAAATCAAATGTATGACATCTTGCTCTTGCTTTACTCTCTTCTCTACACTTTCACTTTTACTCCCAAAACCGAGACTTATTCTCACGCCGGAGGGTGGTTACAGGAATAACCGCATTCCTGTAACGAGTCCTAACGGTGTTCTGTTTTGCAGCTAAGCTGTTCGGATCGCCAAGAGTTGAAGTCCTAGTTGGATACTACCGGGAAGGTCAGTGTTTCTTCATTGGCGCCATCCGTGGGACCAGATCAGTAGCAACAACAAGACTAAACCCAATGGCAATCGATCAGAACATAGCAGTAACACCAAGCCAGACGATGTTAACTAGCAATCCGTTTTTGGAAACAAGCCCTATTATCTCCATGCCAGTTTCACCGGTTGTAACCAGGTCGCTCGACTTGGAGTTTGAAGCAGAGGGACCCCCACCGGGTTTTGTTGGCACTACCGCTGCCTCTTCTTGGACGACGGCAGCAGATTTATTTTCATACACTTCTTTACAACTCCAGTCAGCCGGACCCATCACAACAGGCGTAAACGTTTTCGCCTCAGCCACAACCTCCAGTGCACAGACTATACGTCATAGCACTATGCCGGTTATCACATCGGCTAGCCCCAGCACCGTCATACCGCAGGTTGGCGCACCTCAATACTATCAACCCTCGGTCACTTACGCCATGCCACCTCTGTATTCAGCAGCACTGACAGCGGCGTTATCCACACCGCCCCATCAACCCGTGGTCATGCCGGCGGGAATCATGAACGCTTCGGTTACACCAGGAAATCAGGCTTATTTTCCCGTGTATTATTTCGCACCCCCGTACGGGTACTTACCTCAGTACAATACCCCGACATATACTCCTCAAGGAGGGCCACAAGGTTACTCTCAACAATCGCCATACGTGGCGTATATGCCACCTTGGTGGACTTTCCCAGCATCACAACCAGTTTACAGTCAAACCCCTCCCACAGCGGAACCCGCTTATGATAGGGAAAATACGTCTAGGCCTCGTTTCTCTCCAGGAAGAGGCCCAAGCTCAACACTGAACATTACCCCGATTCCACCCCCTATTACCCAGAGTGTCAGCCAGGGCAGGATAACTCCCCATGTGCAACCCGTCAATGTCGAAGAAGACGAACTTACCAGACCTTACAAGCCAGTGGATGCTACTTTCAAATCCAAGTTCACCAGAAGAATAGCAGAAGCTCCTATCAAGGAAATCCCAAGATGCCTCAGACGGTAGGCAAATATGACGGGCTAGGCGATCCAGATGATCATCTCAACCTATTCAAAAGTGCGGGGGAAGTAGCATGTTGGCCTATGCCTCTCTGGTGCAAGATGTTTATCCAAACGCTGGTAGGCGCAGCTCGCGTCTGGTGGGACAGTCTGCCCACGGGGGAAATTGACAGCTTCGAAGATCTAGAGGCTAAGTTCATCTTACAATTCAGCCAGCAGCGCAGGCACACGAAAGATCGAAATGAGCTCCTCCACATCTGCCGGCGAGACAATGAAACAGTGGAAAGTTTCATCGTTAGATTCAATAAAGAAAGCCTGGCAATCCCGGGTGTCACAAATGATCTGGCGTGTGGAGCTTTCCTACAAGGAGTAAACGACGACGAGTTGTTAAGAACACTTCATGGAAGAGATGGCGTGCCTCCCACCATCGACGAAATACTGAGGATAGCTAAAGTGTACGTTATACAAGAAAAGGCCGTAGCCGCCAGTCACGCGGCCAACAGGAAAAAGGAGGCTCAGAAAAACCAAGAAGACAGGGAGTAGCGAGGTTCTAAAGGTAAAGGTAGAGGAGACCGATACCAAAGGAGTGATAGGACGGACTCGCGGTATGATAGGTCCAGAAACGCCTATTCAAGGAATGAGTCCTCTAAACCGCGATCCGACTACCCCAACCTGAGCAAGACACCAGCAGAGATCCTAGCTTCAGAGAACCTCAAGTTTAACCCTCCAAAGCCGCTGAAAGACAACCCTAACAAAGATACAAGTAAATATTGTGAGTACCACAAAGGGAGCGACCATGATACAAATGACTGCTTTCAGCTAAAGAAGCAGATTGAATACTTCGTGAAAGCGGATAAACTGGCACATCTAGTGAGGGATATCAAACAGGGCCCGCCCCCCGTCAAGGAAGAAAATGACAAGGCTGCGGGTAAAAGACCGCATGAGCTAAACATGGTATACGCGGATAAGGGAAAAGGGGCAAAGCGGAGTTTCTCAATGCTCGAACCCTGGATGTTAGCGACCATGACCATCGAGCCTCGCGTAGAAGATTTGCACCTCACCACGGACGCGCTGATCATATCCGTTGCGGTAGGTGATTATCATATGAGAAGGATTCTGGTAGATACCGGGAGTTCAGAAGACATTATCTATGAACATTGTTTCAATAGAATGCAACCAGAAGACAAAAGGCTGCTTGAGTCAGTGCACGCCCCTATTAAAGGTTTCACAGGAGAAAAGGTTGACCCTATTGGTCAGATTACTTTTCCAGTCACATTCGGACAAAAGCCCGGGAAAGGACCATACTACTAACATTCCTTGTGGTACGTACTGAGTGATACCACAATGTAATAATTGGAAGGTTCACCCTAGGAAAATTGGACGCTATAGTCTCCACGGCGTGAAGTTTCATGAAGTTCCCTACCCCGCGGGGTGTTACAACGGTGTTTCGGGACAAATTAGGGGAGGTATTGAACACCAAAAGATGTCGCCAAGGACCCACCGGGGCCATCGGCCCGGAAAGATGGGTATTAAGCACACGCCATCCGGATCAGACAGTTACGATAGGAGACAGCCTCTCCCGTGAGGTTAAGAACGATTTGAAACAGCTGCTGAGAAGGAATGTAGACATCTTTGATTTTGAACATTCCGACATGACTGGAATACCCCGCGATAAGGCAGAACACAAACTAGCAACACTCCCCGGCATTAAGCCAGTCGCACAGGGTAAGCGTAGTATGGCTCCGAATCGAAAGGCAACGGTTGTCAGAGAAGTACGAAAGTTGGTGGAAGCTGGAATCCTCAGAGAAACACAGTATCATACATGGGTATCAAACCCTGTGATGGTAAAGAAACCTGACGGCACATGGCGGATGTGCATTGATTTTAAAGATCTGAATAAAGCATGCCCCAAAGACGCATACCCACTGCCCGAGATGGACTTTAAGGTTGACTCCCTGGTCCCCTATAGGTATAAGTGCTTTTTAGACGCTTATAAAGGTTATCATCAGATCAAAATGTCCAAAGAAGACGAAGAAAAAACGGCGTTTCACACCGATGTGGGCATCTTTTGTTACACCAAGATGCCTTTTGGTTTACGAAACGCCGGAGCCACTTACCAACGACTCATGGATAAAGCTTTTGAAACACAAATCGGCAGGAAATTAGAAGTGTATGTTGACGATCTGGTGATCAAGAGCAGGGAAGAAAAACAAATGCTGGAAGACATTGAAGAAACTTTCCAAAGGCTCAGAGAATACAATATCAAACTCAACCCCAAGGAATGTTCATTCGGGGTAGAGGAAGGCAAGTTCTTGGGCGTAGTAGTCACCCGAGACGGCTTTAAAGCTAACCCGGAAAAGGTAGCCGCCATAACGCGGATGCCCTCCCCCGGGACTTTGAAAGAAGCGCAAGCGTTAAATGGGCGTTTAGTGGCTATAAACAGATTCTTAGCAAGGCATGCCGGCGAAGCGGAAGAAGCCCTACAAGACATGAAACGCTTCATCGAGAAACTACCCATGTTGACAGCGCCATACCCTAAAGAAGTGCTTAAAATGTATTTAGCGGCGGCCCATAACGCGGTAAGCGCGTACTCATGGTGGAAAGAAATGGGAAGTAAACACCCATATATTACATCAGCCGGGTACTGGCGGGACCCGAAACGCGGTATCCAACCCTGGAAAAGTTGGTACTAGCACTGGTTCACGCCACCCGGTGATTACGAAGATATTTTCAAGGGTACCGCGTACAGGTCTTAACAAACTACCCGCTACAACAAATCTTGCACAAGCCTGAAATCTCTGGAAGATTGGCCAAATGGGCGATTGAATTGGGAGCTTTGGATATCGAATATCGAAAACGAACAGCAGTCAAAGGGCAGGTGATCGCCGATTTCTTGGCTGAAATTCCCGAGGGAGAAACTATAGTAGATCTCACTATCCAGGACATCCCGGAATCTAGTACCGCCAGGCGAACCTGGAAACTTTACACTGACGGATCATCTAGTGGAAAAGGTTCGGGGGCGGGTCTAATGTTGATAAGCCCAGACGAAATAAGGCTAATGTACGCCTTACGTTTCGATTTCGAATGCTCCAACAATGAAGCAGAATACGAAGCGCTACTCGCGGGGTTGAGAATGGCCCAATCCATGGGAGCTACACGAGTGGATGCATACGTTGATTCTTTATTGGTTAATAATCAAGTCAATGAGACGTATGAAGCCAAAGATGAATCAATGGCAAAGTACCTGGCTAAAACAAAGGAGCTCATGGCTTCCTTTGATAATGTCACGCTCAACCACGTTCACAGAGGAAAAAACCAAATAGCGGACGCTTTGAGCAAACTCGCCACTTCGGGTATGGAAAAAGAAGTAAAGGTTGAAACATTGCAGATGCCCTCAATTGAACCTCGGGTCGTCTCCGCCGTCACAGCGGAAGAACCCTGCTGGTACACCCCAATGTTAAAATTCCTTACCAAGGGGGAGTTACCCCCTGCTAGGGGCGAAGCTCAAAAGATACAAACCAAGGCGCTGCAATACGAAGTAAACAATGGTGTCCTGTACCGAAAGTCATACTTGGGACCACTCCTGCGGTGTGTCTCTCCGGCGGAAGCAAAATACCTGATCCAAGAGATACATGCGGGTATATGCGGCATCCATGCTGGACCCCGGGCAGTTGTGGCTAAAATCCATAATGCCGGGTACTATTGGCCTGGGATGCATGAAGACGCGGTAGAAGAACTCAGAAGGTGCCGTAGCTGCCAGAAATTTGCCCCTCAAACACTCAGACCTAAGAACAACTTAATCCCGGTTACAGCGGCCTGGCCTTTTCAAAAATGGGCAGTGGACATTGTGGGACCATTCCCGCTGGCCCCATGAAAGCTAAAATATCTTATCGTGGCGATCGACTACTTCACCAAATGGGTCGAAGCCAAACCCCTGGCTAAAATAACTGCCGAAAATGCGAAAAGGTTCCTTTGGGAGCACATTGTGTGTCGGTTTGGACTGCCGCTGTATTTGGTAAGTGACAACGGAACACAGTTCACGGATAAGGTCTTGCAAGATTGGTGTGCAGAACTCCAGATTCAACAAATCTTCACGTCTGTAGCACACCCGCAAGGAAACGGCCAGGTAGAGCGGGTAAATCGAAGTCTATTGGATGGTATATAAAGAAGGCTGGGCTGCGAAGGAAGCTCTTGGGTAGAAGAATTGCCAAACGTCCTCTGGGCACATCGAACAATGCCTAAGACAAGTAACAACGAAACCCCCTTCAGCCTAACCTATGGCGCGGAAGCAATGATACCCGCGGAAGTCGGTTTACCCTCGCTTAGGCGTCTCACAACTGATGATGATAACGACCGGCTCCTAAGGGAAGGCCTGGATATGCTCGAAGAAAGGCGTGAAGCAGTCGCCATCAGCGAAGCAAAGTATAAAAAGACATTGGAAAAATACTATAACCGGCGTGTGGCTCATCATACTTTCAAGGAAGGTGAATATGTCATGCGCGACAATGAGACCAGTAGAGCGGAACCCACAGGCAAGTTGGGACCCAACTGGGAAGGTCCCTATGTCATCCAAGAAAATCTGGGCAAGGGAGCTTACCGTTTAGCAAGGCTAGATGGTACCGCGGTGCCGCGTAGCTGGCACGTGGCTCATTTGAAAAAGTGTTATATGTAATACACTCGCCCCTAACGGCGGGTGTTAATGTTTTCCTGTCTTTTTGCAACCAAGTGTAATTCATCCATAGCGATGTCTCTTTCTTTTTAAGTTTTGGATTAATAAAAATCATTCCTTTTTATGTTTCCTCATTGTTCATACAATAACACTTACCATCGCATTTACACAGCACTACACGGTACAAACAATTACCATCGCATATTAACTGCACATAACGGTAAAAAAGTATCCTTGACGCGAAATATTTTTCATACACATAAGTCAAAGGATCAAAATATACAGCGCTAAGAGCGGGTATCTTGGTAATAGATACATTAACCGCTACAAAAAGATAGGTATTTTGGTAATAAATACATACAACTATCTTACAAAAAACCAAGTACTTGTCCCTGTTGTTAAATTACCAACATACGGGAACCAAAAACGAACATGTTCAAAAACCTACTCCTAGGAAAGATCTACAACTACCTCTGCAGGGGTACGCAGCACTTTTCCATAACACTCCAACGGATGCGGATCAACGATTAACTCATCGGCATATCCCTCTTCCACCGGAGCAACCATCACCTACTGGTCTTCAACCGGTTCTTTGCCGGAACGGCCACCGCGACGTCTTTCATACACAACCTTGCATCGTTGAATGTGATCGGACGGGAAGGCCATCACTAAAGTATCAGCCGATAGAACGGCAGCACTTGCCTCGGCATGAGAAGGCTATTCACGAACAATGCTCTTACAGGACCGGCTAACCCGGGGTAGGACATTATCAGGAGGCAACTCACCTTCTCGAATCATATCTTCCGTCACCAGTACTTGGAGACGGACTAAACCATCGGCGGCGTCTAAGCGCCGGAAAATATCAGAAAGCCTCTGTTTATAACTTCTCCGACTCGTCTTTTCAAATTACCAAATTTGGAAAAGGAAGTTTAATTTATAGAGGATTAAACCGTATTGACAGTGATGACGTTACCAGAATTAATGAAAAATAATCATAACATGTCCAATCGCCACACTTCAGTTAAACGGCGGTGTCGCCAATCATGACGTTAGCATTTAATGTCTGACAAACAACTTAATTACTTGCACAAAATCCAAGTAAAACAGTGACAATACAAAATATCTGAAGAACAGTGTACATAACAAATGCAAACTAACACACTCATTCCTCTTCCGATTCTTCCGCTGGCTCCAACATTAGGCGGAGGGCCTCCACGCCGTCTTCAGCAACATGTTTTGTTAAATCAGCATAAGCGGGTAGTGGATCGTTGCACACGGCCTCCAAGGCATCTGCCATATCTCCTTGAAACTTACCCCTCACCGCATGGAACTCGGGAGTAATCCTACCTGATTGATGGCACTCATGATAGCCTGTGTACACACCATCATGATGACCGGACTGGTAGGCCGCAGCGGAAAAACGGTCTAGCAACGCCGTAAAAGACCCCGATTATCAAAGATACTTAAATGCCCCAACCAAACCGTTGTTTATTAGCCAATTCCTGTCACCCCGCAGTGCAGCCAGTTGGCTAGTTAAGCTATCCACCTCGGCATTTGACCGCTCCAGTGCATCTTCTGCCTCTTTAAGGCGCGCCTGATCGGCGGCGGAGGATTGAGTAAGTTTGCTCTTTTCAGTAACCAAGGAATCACATTGTTGCTGCAATTTCCTAAGCTGCTCCTCCCTTTCCTCCAACTCAGCTTGTTTGGCTTGAACCTTGGCATGGGAAGTTTCCACCTCAACCGTCAACGCTTGGTACCGCTCCTGCACCTGAGACACAAAGTCAGTGTCAATTTGAAATCTTTCCACTAGAACGGACATTTCAGATCTCACCTTCTGGGCTTCGGTAATGGCTTTACGCTCCAGTTCCTCCTGTACGTTTTTAGCATGAGCAAGGACCCGGTCCTTCTCCGCTATATCATGGGCCCATATTATCCGTTCCTCAGCTAGGTTGGCGGTCACTCTCTTCAGGTCATCCTCAGCCTTGTTCTTTTCTGACAAGAACCTGCTATCCCTCAACCGAGCGGCCTGGAGCTGACTTTCCAAGCGATACTTCTCATCCTTCAGCTCCTGGATAGTATCCCGTGCTTGATGGAGCTCATTATTGTCATTCATCCATCTACGCCGGATCTCCGCAAGCCTCCGGGGTTGACTAACAGAGTCTACCATAAGGGAATTCATCAAATTCTCATTGTTCAGTCCTTCAATATATGCTGATTCAGCTGGGGGGGTAAGCCCGCTCGACCTAATGTTGAATAATGGGGGGAAAATCAATCTTGAAGACTCAGCAATTTTCCACCGGGGCTGGTAGCGTTTATCTTGCAAATTGGAATCCCAGTTAATGGTAGGCAAATAAAGGTCATCACCCAAGCGGGCCCCGTCATCAGTTATCCCACCGCTGGACCCTCCAGATTCGCTAGCAGCGGGACCTCCGGTACTAGTCGCCTCATGCGCAAAAGACACGGTGAGCATCTCCTTCTCAGTGGCAGAAAATATGCTCAGTGGAGACTCGAACAAAGGGGAAGGAATGACACTTGCAGGCAGTGGCGTGGAGCCGGATTGGTTGTCATAGTCACAGCAGTTGTAGGCAGGGGCGATGGCATCGTACAACTAACAGCGGCGGTAACACTCGCCTGAGATATAATATCTGAAAGGCTGGTTCCGCCAGCAGTCGAAGGAGTCACCCCCACAGATGACAAGGGGATGGGTGTCACATTTTCAACTTGAATCCTACCTGTAGCACCTGCATTAAAAAGATAGACAATAATATGAATCGCGTATTCCACAATAACAACAAGGAGCAACATTACATACCAAGCGGTGGGGCATATGCGGTTTGCATAGCCTCAAACGCAGTCAAGGCAGGTACGTTAAATGTTTTCCTTTTCTTCGACACGTGGGTCGGACTTGTCAGCTAAGTCGAAGCAGAACTGGCACCCTTAACAGGTGCTGTCATGATAGTGGAGGAGGTTGACATACCGACCGCCATATATTTCCTCCCGGTAACCTTTATCCGGGTTGGCTTCCTCTCGGGAACAGCGGCACTACCTCCCCCGCTGGGGGGAGGATGGGAGATATATACAGCAGGGTCCGTTGGCATAGCGGGCAACAGAAACTGCTCCAGGTGAACCTGTAGCACATCCGGCTCCTGTTCACCAAGTACGCGGTCCTCGGCCTTCAACGCAGTATGCCGCGGGGGGTTGGCAAAATCAAACAAGCTCCATTCCCCTGCAAGAGGCATACATGTTATTTTGTAATTAGCAAAACATATGGCGGGCAAAAAACGTATGTACCTTCATCATCTCTCCGGAACGAGGGATATTTTTTGATGTCACGCCATAGCAGGCTCATCCCTGCCATCACCAAGGCCCCTTCAGGGATTACTGTACACTCAAAAGGGCGACCACACAGCCTCGTATAAAGGGCGTTTGCTATGTAAGAATCCTCTGGAGGACTATCATCTTTAACCTTATCTTTCGGTCCCATATCCCTCCAGTGCATCTCGCCAGGAATCACTCCAGCATCAATATAGAAAAATTTCTTTTTCCAGTCTTTGTCCCTGGAACTGGTAGGAATATCTCTCAAACAAGACACATCGGTATCCCTCCGGTCGAAGGTAATAAAGGGGGATTTCCACACAAGAATGAAGAAAGCCCTAAAAACAATTAGTTCAGGAATGTGACCTAGGGCAGCGCAAGCGAATTCGAATTGTCAGAGTTTCACCAACCCCAGTGGATGCAATTGGGAAATATGGATACGATAATGGTCAAGAACCAACTTGCAAAACTTGGTAATAGGCAATCGGAAGTTACAAAATTTGAAAAAATCGCTAAACAATGTGATTTTCCCTTCCTATAACGGGAATGCCATATCAGTTTTCGACGGTAGTACCGGATTCCATTCAGCCCTAATGCCGTAATCTTGCATAAGATTGTTGTACGACACAATCCCCCATTTGCAGAACAGGGCATCGGAGCCAGTTGAGGCAGCAGAAGAGGATTCCCCGGTCTTAGAAGCCATTTTTTCGAAATAGGTAATGGAAAGAAAGGGTTATGAACACAAAAGGAAGTGGAATTCAAAACTCAAGAACAGGAGTACTATTTATACAAAAGGGTAACTTTTCAAATTCGGAAAGGTGAAAGGACGGAAACACGCGTCAGAACAGGGTGGGTGCAGTTGTCATCCTAATGATGATTTAACTGTCACACCCTATCCCATCGCCGCCACTTTTTCAAAATACACAACGGTACTTCAATCGATCAAACTTGCCCAAAACAGGGTAGGTTGACTTTTCCTTTTTTAGTCCGATTTCATGGAATGCATTTCATAACTTCGGACTGGGGGGACATGACGAGGTATGACCAGAATCGGTTAACCCGACCCGGTCATTACCTATTATTTTATTATAAATAAATAATCATAGACGTTTGTTCTAGAACATTCCATCCTGCATGGATAAATCACGTAACTAAATCCTCAACTTTTTGGGAAGATCACGAAGATCCCTAACTTATCGGAGCCCATCCTAAGTTAAGGAAACCCTAATGGTAAACTATAAATAGAGGTAAACATCAAAGGTATGACATCTTGCTCTTGCTTTACTCTCTTCTCTACACTTTCACTTTTACTCCCAAAATCGAGACTTATTCTCACGCCGGAGGGTGGTTACAGGAATAACCTCATTCCTGTAACGAGTCCTAACGGTGTTCTGTTTTGCAGCTAAGCTGTTCGGATCGCCAAGAGTTGAAGTCCTAGTTGGATACTACCGGGAAGGTCAGTGTTTCTTCATATATATAGTTGACTCGTCATTTGACCTACTAAACGAAATAACCATAAGGTATAATCTCAGAAGATTATTCCCTATACTATTATGGTCACATAGTTGGGCTTGATTGGGTCCTAAAGTTGACCAAACGGGTCAAATTCGAAAGTCAAAGCAGAAGTCAAACAACTTGACTTTCGACTAGGAATTGAGCACTAAACTAGAAATGACGAGTTAGACATGATGAAAAGTCTTATAATGTTATATAAACTGATTTGGTGTCAAAATTTTTGGTTTTAATACTTAAAAGTTCATTCATCGTAAAATGAAATTTCTACATTTTTTACTTTTTATTTAAAACATGTTTGACTCGTCATTTCGCCTACTAAACATGATGATCAGAGGGTGTAGCTGCAAGGGATTAACACCTTCATTATTACGATCACGTAGCAAAGAAAATGAAATAGACTAGTAGAAACACTTACTAGTGTTTGGATGGAAAGATTATAACTTAGAAAAGGAGGCTTCAAGTCTAGAAGCAAGCTCCAAATGAGAAGAGAATTGTGAAGGTGTGAGGATAAATGGTTCAAGAACACACCTATTTATAGTGATTTTGGATCAAGGAGGTGTTGCCAAGTGTTACCAAGTGTTGATTAGTGTCATAACGTGTGTCAAGACCATGTTTAAGGTGGCATGATTCGTGCATAAGTGTCACATGTTGACGAAAAGTGGCAAAACTTTGTGATCAAGCAAAATTCTACATCTGGGCACCCCTTACGGACCGTAATAGGTATGCCTTACGGTCCGTAAGACACTCTGATGCAAAATATTTTGTTTTTTTCAAGAGTTTTGGCCCTTGGACTTGTATTATCATCTTTTTCATATTTTTAACCCTTCTAACATAATATTTACGTTATGTAAAGGGTATCAAAGCATGTGTATCTTGAATTTTGTTCCAGTAATGTTGTGAATATTGTCTTGCTCGATCATGCGATTACGAAACTTGTAAATAAATTATAAAACTTTATAAAACACAAAACGATCGAATGCTTACAATCTTTGAAATTTTGCTAACGTTACAGTAGACATTAAACATTTTGTACTAACAACAATCATACCTACAAAGTTTGCATAGTTGGCGGATGTATTAGTTTGAATTGTAGCAGGCTCTTTTGTCAACGGTGTCCTTTGCAAGAGTTTCATCAATTCATTGTATTGTTCTAATGTTATGAAAGGTGTAGAAGAACTTGATTTATCAGCATCGTCCTAAAATGCCATATTTGCAGCAACACGCTTAAGATTAGTAAACTTCAAGTCCTTAGGGCAGTGGGGGTGGAACACGTGATGTTCCGTGATGACCAATGTTCAACGCGTGGACAATATAGATTACCACCGCCACCAACATGATAACGTGTGATGTTCTTTAACCCGTGATAAAATTCACACGTTATGGGGTATTGAGTGATAAATGGATGTGAGTGGTGTGAGGGTTTATTGTTGGGTGTTGTGAGTGATGACCATTGCCACTAAAAAATGTTGTGAGTGATGGAATAATGGTTGATGACATGGGAGAACTTGATCAGTTAATTGAATGTTGTGAGTGATGGAATTTTTGCAAGTGATGACCACCCCTCCTCTTAGAAAAACGAATAAGACGATAAATTTGAGATGACATGTTGTCAAGTCATAGCTTATTTTAAAATCCATGCCCTGTAAGTCAAAAAAGTTTCTTTGGGATCAACAATGATGCAACGTGCGTTGTACTATGTGCAACATGGATTGTACATCACCCAAAAGATCAAAATTGAATCATATATTGCTCGGCCCTTTATTATTATGACATCATCATTTTATTTTCCTTCCTTTGGCTATTGTTACACGCTAAATTTCCTAACGACCTCGTAAACGTGCGTGTATCCAATATTTGATGTAAGGTGAAATTATTCGCATACCGTCTACAATTATTTGATTTTAAATTCAAGAATGAATGATTTTCAAGTGTAAATGGGGAATTCGTAACGTGTAACCTAGGCTAAAACTTGAGGAAGTATTCATCTGATTGTCGTAGATCAAAATCACTCATAAAACTTGAAGGCAGTGGCGAAGCTTAACCCAAATGACGGGGGGTCGAAAACGTATATACCCAAAAAAAAATTATAGAACCGGGGGGTCGGAAACGTATATACCCAAAAATTTCTATACGAAAACTAAATATACAACACTACTGAGCGAAAAGTTCTGGGGGTCGGGCCCCCTTCTGTACTTCGCCCCTACTTGAAGGCGTGTAGATTTGGTTGTTGTAGACCAAAAAATTGTATAAATCTCAAAAAACACCGGGATCCAGAGTTGTTGATCTAAAATTCGTGTGTGTAGCTCTAGGTGTACAAATTTGGAAGTTGTTCATGTAGACATGATGTCTAGAACTTGAAAACATAGATCTAGTAATTGTAGATATAGTAATTTTATATATATATATAGGGGAGAGTTCATTGGGGAACTCTAAAAAAGTGGGGAACAGGGGAACAGGGGCATTTTTGTCCAAAAAAAATATCTACTACACCACCCACATTCAAACAGAATCCTTTCTTTGAAACCCTAGGTTCTCTCTGAGACACCGTCATACGCCGCCACCGTCACCACCATAAACCACCACCACCACTACAATACGCCACCAGTATCCGCGAACGCAAATATTAAACACCACTAGCAACAACCACTGCGATTTAAGAGAAGGTCTAGCACATATTTTTCAGATCTGTTCAATTTTTCAGATTTCGGCTGAGATTTTTCGAATCTACACTAATAATCTTCATATTTTTCATATTTTTCAGATCTGGTTGAGGAAGACTATTACAAAACTATAGCTGTTGCCGATTTTGACTGAGATCTATGCAGTATTAGTTTCTAGGGTTTCAGATCTTAAATCTCAGGTTAAGTTATCATTTATTTTGCGATTATCAATTAATTTTTATTTAATTTAACCTGATTTTAGGAAATTATGATTATATGTATATTTATGTTTCTGTTTTTTTAAGTTTTTTAGAAAAAACAATTGTTTTAACATGTTGATAATTTTTAATTAAATTTCATTTATATAGAGATGTTATCTAGGTTAGATGTTATCATATTTGTCGTTGATCTGCAAATGCTAATATTCTGTTATGTTGCTCAAAACTGATAAGTTAGAAGGTGCACACTAACTGCTCGATGAAATGCTTCAACCAAAATTTCTTTTAGTACTGGTATGGTTAATATTATAATATCATATAAAAAAGTCTACATAGAGCAGTGTTTTCTGTTGTGTTGTTCAAAACTGATAAGTTAGAATGTGCATACCAACTGCTTGATGAAATGCTTCAACCAAAATTTCCTTTAGTACTGGTATAGTTACTAGTGTATGTAGTCTCTCTCTTGTTGAAATCTAATTTATCGACTGCTTCCTCTTGAGATTTTCTTATCATTCTGAAAACGGATTCGCCCTTTTGAGTATTTATTTCTTTTCACTTCATTTCCATTGCAATAATTCATACTTGTAACATGATATTGTGATGAAAAATGTTTAATGCCATAGTAATTTCAGTACTGTTAGCTTCTAAGCTAGGTTATGGAGTAGGAGAATAGTAATATTAGTAGATTCAGTTGAGTTATTGCTTGCAAATTGCAGTTAGAGTGGGATAAATTGCGATTTAAGTTATCATTATTGGAGTTTGCGACTTAAAACTGGGGAACGTTGGCTCTGTTACTGTAACATGATGCTGAGATTTATGTTCTTGTTTTGATTTCTGTTGTCAGAATTTATAGTTGTAACTAGGAAAATAGTTTCATTGAATGAATTTATATTATAAGATTACATGTATACAGTTAGTAAAAACATTTATTTAACATGTTAAGAAAATATTTATCTGCTTTTTCTTATAGTTAACATTTTAAGAATATAACTTTTTAATATAACTTGTTGTGCTTATATCAGATATCAAATGTTAAGTTTAAAACTTTCATAGGTTGTCATTTATTTTATGTGATTTATATTATAAGATTACATGTATGCAGTTAGTAAAAACATTTATTTAACATGTTAAGAAAATATTCCGTGTTAATTAAAATTGTTTCCAATGGTATATTGTCGGGAAAGCTCCTAACCTTCTACGAGGTGATGTATCTCTTATCTCACCCGGATCACTCGTGATCTAGGAAACCATGGTGACACAAGATGTACCTTGCGATTAATAAAAACTGAAATATTAGTTAATCAATATAACTTGTTGTGCTTATATCAGATATCAAATGTAAAGTTTAAAACTTTCATAGGTTGTTTGTCATTTAATTTAACTGATTTATATTATAAGGTTACGTCTATGCAGTTAGTAAAAACATTTATTTAACATGTTAAGAAAATATTTATCCGCATTTAAATGTATTTAACATGTTAAGAATGTAACTTTTTAATATAACTTGTTGTGCTTATTTCAGATATCAAATGTTAAGTTTAATACTTGCATTTGTTGTGTGTTATTTTTTTTTTTTTTTTTGGTGTGATTTATATTATAAGATTACATGTATGCAGTTAGTAAAAACATTTATTTAACATGTTAAGAAAATATTTATCTGCTTTTTCTTATAGTTAACTTTTTAATATAACTTGTTGTGCTTATATCAGATATCAAATGTTAATTTTAAAACTTGCATTTGTTGTTTGTCATTTATTTTATGTGATTTATATTATAAGATTACATGTATGCAGTTAGTAAAAATATTTATTTAACATGTTAAGAAAATATTCCGTGATAATTAAAATTGTTTCCAATGGTATATTGACGGGAAAGCTCCTAACCTTCTACGAGGTGATGTATCTCTGATCTCACCCGGATCACTCGTGATCTAGGAAACCATGGTGACACAAGACGTACCTTGCGATTAATAAAAACTAAAATATTAGTTAATCAATATAACTTGTTGTGCTTATATCAGATATCAAATGTAAAGTTTAAAACTCTCATAGGTTGTTTGTCATTTAATTTAACTGATTTTTATTATAAGGTTCCGTCAATGCAGTTAGTAAAAACATTTATTTAACATGTTAAGAAATTTTTTTTCTGCATTTAAATGTATTTAACATGTTAAGAATGTAACTTGTTAATATAACTTGTTGTGCTTATATCAGATATCAAATGTTAAGTTTAATACTTGCATTTGTTGTGTGTTATTTATTTTTGGTGTGATTTATATTATAAGATTACATGTATGCAGTTAGTAAAACATTTATTTAACATGTTAAGAAAATATTTATCTGCTTTTTCTTATTGTTAACATTTTAAGAATGTAACTTTTTAATATAACTTGTTGTGCTTAAATCAGATATCAAATGTTAAGTTTAATACTTGCATTTGTTGTGTGTTATTTTTTTTGGTGTGATTTATATTATAAGATTACATGTATGCAGTTAGTAAAAACATTTATTTAACATGTTAAGAAAATATTTATCTGCTTTTTCTTATAGTTAAGTTTTTAATATAACTTGTTGTGCTTATATCAGATATCACATGTTAAGTTTAAAACTTGCATTTGTTGTTTGTCATTTATTTTATGTGATTTATATTATAAGATTACATGTATGCAGTTAGTAAAAACATTTATTTAACATGTTAAGAAAATATTCCGTGTTAATTAAAATTGTTTCCAATGGTATATTGTCGGGAAAGCTCCTAACCTTCTACGAGGTGATGTATCTATGATCTCACCGGGATCACTCGTGATCTAGGAAACCATGGTGACACAAGACGTACCTTGCGATTAATAAAAACTAAAATATTAGTTAATCAGTATAACTTGTTGTGCTTATATCAGATATCAAATGTAAAGTTTAAAACTTTCATAGGTTGTTTGTCATTTAATTTAACTGATTTATATTATAAGGTTACGTCTATGCAGTTAGTAAAAACATTTATTTAACATGTTAAGAAAATATTTATCTGCATTTAAATGTATTTAACATGTTAAGAATGTAACTTTTTAATATAACTTGTTGTGCTTATTTCAGATATCAAATGTTAAGTTTAATACTTGCATTTGTTGTGTGTTATTTTTTTTTTTGGTGTGATTTATATTATAAGATTACATGTATGCAGTTAGTAAAAACATTTATTTAACATGTTAAGAAAATATTTATCTGCTTTTTCTTATAGTTAACTTTTTAATATAACTTGTTGTGCTTATATCAGATATCAAATGTTAATTTTAAAACTTGCATTTGTTGTTTGTCATTTATTTTATGTGATTTATATTATAAGATTACATGTATGCAGTTAGTAAAAATATTTATTTAACATGTTAAGAAAATATTCCGTGATAATTAAAATTGTTTCCAATGGTATATTGACGGGAAAGCTCCTAACCTTCTACGAGGTGATGTATCTCTGATCTCACCGGGATCACTCGTGATCTAGGAAACCATGGTGACACAAGACGTACCTTGCGATTAATAAAAACTAAAATATTAGTTAATCAATATAACTTGTTGTGCTTATATCAGATATCAAATGTAAAGTTTAAAACTTTCATAGGTTGTTTGTCATTTAATTTAACTGATTTATATTATAAGGTTACGTCTATGCAGTTAGTAAAAACATTTATTTAACATGTTAAGAAAATATTTATCTGCATTTAAATGTATTTAACATGTTAAGAATGTAACTTTTTAATATAACTTGTTGTGCTTATTTCAGATATCAAATGTTAAGTTTAATACTTGCATTTGTTGTGTGTTATTTTTTTTTTTTTGTGTGATTTATATTATAAGATTACATGTATGCAGTTAGTAAAAACATTTATTTAACATGTTAAGAAAATATTTATCTGCTTTTTCTTATAGTTAACTTTTTAATATAACTTGTTGTGCTTATATCAGATATCAAATGTTAATTTTAAAACCTGCATTTGTTGTTTGTCATTTATTTTATGTGATTTATATTATAAGATTACATGTATGCAGTTAGTAAAAATATTTATTTAACATGTTAAGAAAATATTCCGTGATAATTAAAATTGTTTCCAATGGTATATTGACGGGAATGCTCCTAACCTTCTACGAGGTGATGTATCTCTGATCTCACCCGGAACACTCGTGATCTAGGAAACCATGGTGACACAAGACGTACCTTGCGATTAATAAAAACTAAAATATTAGTTAATCAATATAACTTGTTGTGCTTATATCAGATATCAAATGTAAAGTTTAAAACTCTCATAGGTTGTTTGTCATTTAATTTAACTGATTTTTATTATAAGGTTCCGTCAATGCAGTTAGTAAAAACATTTATTTAACATGTTAAGAAAATTTTTTTCTGTATTTAAATGTATTTAACATGTTAAGAATGTAACTTGTTAATATAACTTGTTGTGCTTATATCAGATATCAAATGTTAAGTTTAATACTTGCATTTGTTGTGTGTTATTTATTTTTGGTGTGATTTATATTATAAGATTACATGTATGCAGTTAGTAAAACATTTATTTAACATGTTAAGAAAATATTTATCTGCTTTTTCTTATTGTTAACATTTTAAGAATGTAACTTTTTAATATAACTTGTTGTGCTTAAATCAGATATCAAATGTTAAGTTTAATACTTGCATTTGTTGTGTGTTATTTTTTTTGGTGTGATTTATATTATAAGATTACATGTATGCAGTTAGTAAAAACATTTATTTAACATGTTAAGAAAATATTTATCTGCTTTTTCTTATAGTTAAGTTTTTAATATAACTTGTTGTGCTTATATCAGATATCAGATATCACATGTTAAGTTTAAAACTTGCATTTGTTGTTTGTCATTTATTTTATGTGATTTATATTATAAGATTACATGTATGCAGTTAGTAAAAACATTTATTTAACATGTTAAGAAAATATTCCGTGTTAATTAAAATTGTTTCCAATGGTATATTGTCGGGAAAGCTCCTAACCTTCTACGAGGTGATGTATCTCTGATCTCACCGGGATCACTCGTGATCTAGGAAACCATGGTGACACAAGACGTACCTTGCGATTAATAAAAACTAAAATATTAGTTAATCAATATAACTTGTTGTGCTTATATCAGATATCAAATGTAAAGTTTAAAACTTTCATAGGTTGTTTGTCATTTAATTTAACTGATTTATATTATAAGGTTACGTCTATGCAGTTAGTAAAAACATTTATTTAACATGTTAAGAAAATATTTATCTGCATTTAAATGTATTTAACATGTTTAGAATGTAACTTTTTAATATAACTTGTTGTGCTTATATCAGATATCAAATGTTAAGTTTAATACTTGCATTTGTTGTGTGTTATTTATTTTTGGTGTGATTTATATTATAAGATTACATGTATGCAGTTAGTAAAACATTTATTTAACATGTTAAGAAAATATTTATCTGCTTTTTCTTATTGTTAACATTTTAAGAATGTAACTTTTTAATATAACTTGTTGTGCTTAAATCAGATATCAAATGTTAAGTTTAATACTTGCATTTGTTGTGTGTTATTTTTTTTGGTGTGATTTATATTATAAGATTACATGTATGCAGTTAGTAAAAACATTTATTTAACATGTTAAGAAAATATTTATCTGCTTTTTCTTATAGTTAAGTTTTTAATATAACTTGTTGTGCTTATATCAGATATCACATGTTAAGTTTAAAACTTGCATTTGTTGTTTGTCATTTATTTTATGTGATTTATATTATAAGATTACATGTATGCAGTTAGTAAAAACATTTATTTAACATGTTAAGAAAATATTCCGTGTTAATTAAAATTGTTTCCAATGGTATATTGTCGGGAAAGCTCCTAACCTTCTACGAGGTGATGTATCTCTGATCTCATCGGGATCACTCGTGATCTAGGAAACCATGGTGACACAAGACGTACCTTGCGATTAATAAAAACTAAAATATTAGTTAATCAATATAACTTGTTGTGCTTATATCAGATATCAAATGTAAAGTTTAAAACTTTCATAGGTTGTTTGTCATTTAATTTAACTGATTTATATTATAAGGTTACGTCTATGCAGTTAGTAAAAACATTTATTTAACATGTTAAGAAAATATTTATCTGCATTTAAATGTATTTAACATGTTTAGAATGTAACTTTTTAATATAACTTGTTGTGCTTATATCAGATATCAAATGTTAAGTTTAATACTTGCATTTGTTGTGTGTTATTTTTTTTTTTGGTGTGATTTATATTATAACATTACATGTATGCAGTTAGTAAAAACATTTATTTAACATGTTAAGAAAATATTTATCTGCTTTTTCTTATAGTTAACATTTTAAGAATATAACTTTTTAATATAACTTGTTGTGCTTATATCAGATATCAAATGTTAAGTTTAATACTTGCATTTGTTTTGTGTTTTTTTTTTTTTTTGTGATTTATATTATAAGATTACATGTATGCAATTAGTAAAAAAAATTATTTAACTTGTTAAGAAAATATTTATCTGCTTTTTCTTATAGTTAACTTTTTAATATAACTTGTTGTGCTTATATCAGATATCAAATGTTAAGTTTAAAACTTGCATTTGTTGTTTGTCATTTATTTTATGTGATTTATATTATAAGATTACATGTATGCAGTTAGTAAAAACATTTATTTAACATGTTAAGAAAATATTTCGTGTTAATTAAAATTGTTTCCAATGGTATATTGTCGGGAAAGCTCCTAACCTTCTACGAGGTGATGTATCTCTGATCTCACCGGGATCACTCGTGATCTAGGAAACCATGGTGACACAAGACGTACCTTGCGATTAATAAAAACTAAAATATTAGTTAATCAATATAACTTGTTGTGCTTATATCAGATATCAAATGTAAAGTTTAAAACTTTCATAGGTTGTTTCTCATTTAATTTAACTAATTTATATTATAAGGTTACGTCTATGCAGTTAGTAAAAACATTTATTTAACATGTTAAGAGAATATTTATCTGCTTTTTAATATAGTTAACATGTTAAGAATATAAATTTTTAATATAACTTGTTGTGCTTATATCATATATTAAATGTAAATTTTAAAACTTACATAGGTTGTTTGTCATTTAATTTAAGTGATTTATATTATAGGATTACATGTATGCAGTTAGTAAAAACATTTATTTAACATGTTAAGAAAATATTTATCTGCTTTTTTAATATAGTTAACATGGTAAGAATATAAGATATCAAATGTAAAGATTAAAAATTGCATAAGTTGTTTGCCATTTAATTTGACCTTATATTTAAAATGTTAAATAAATATTTAAGATGTTAAGAATTTGACCTTTTAATTTTTGTTTTATAAAGGTTACATTGAAAATTCAAAATGGATGGAATGAATGATAATCTTATAGTAGGACCAAGTGTAAGTACAAGTGAAGGACCAAGTGAATTTGAAGGTGAGGGTATTAAAATTTTATCTCTGTCTTATAAATATTATTGTTATTAATATAATTATCTTTAAAACTATATATATGATTTGATTTCCCTTTTGTTTTTCTTTTCAGCATCTAATTATATGTCAACAAGTGAATTCTACAACAGTTATGCAAGTAGCACTTCTCATGGATCTTTATTTTGGGTACCAAATGTGCCAGAAGAAAATAGACTGTCTATTGATCAAAAGTTCAAAACCTTAGAGAGTGCAATTCAAGCATATTCAGAATATGCAGAAAAATGTGGTTTTGATACCAGATTGTCTACGCAAAAGCACGATAAAGATGGAATATTAAAATAAAATATATACTTTGCAACAAAGCATTCGCTCCTGAAAATGTTAGTGTTGATACGTTGGATGAAAAAGATAGTGGTAAAAAGAAAAGAAACCCCAATCTTCAAAAGACAGATTGTAAAGCTAGAGTCACTACAAGAAAAGTGACCATTAGATACTAAATTATTAGGGACTGATATATCAGTCTCCAATACGTAATATTTGAGACTGATTTATCAGTCACTGATAATATTAAGGACTGATTTCTATGCACCATATATTAGTTACTAGAAATCAGTCTCTAATATCTAAACACCTTAATTGAGACTGAATTTCAGTCACAAATATGTTTGCATGGTATAGCGTTTTGGAAGGACGATTATTGACTACTAAATTTTAGTCTCAAATATGTTTCCTCTATAATGAAAAATGACACATCTATGTTGGAGACTAATATTCTGTCTCCAATATAGATGGAACATATTAGGGACTGAATATAAGTTATTAATATTTTCAAGACAACCATAATTAGGACTGATATTCAGTTTTGAATACCTTTTTATATAGGAAATGATTGGTGACTAATTTTCAGTGTCCAAATATGTTATAACTTTCGAAAACTTATTAGGAACTGATTTTCAGTCTCCAAAGTTTTATACAGACATAAGAAACAGTGACTGATAATTAGTCTCTAATAATCGATACAAATAATTGTATTTTAAAGAAGAAATTACGAACTCAAAATTAGTCCTCATATTTATTGTAACATACTACATTATGGACTAGTATTTAGTTTAAGAAAATAAATTTTTTTTATAAACAAGCCTAACCCGAGCTTCACTTATCAGGCTCCAGCATAGTTAAGTTTAGGCTCCGGGTTTGATCGGAGATAAATCACCTCGTAGAAGGTTAGGGGCTTTCCTGACAATATACCATTGCGAATATTTATGACACGTTAAATAATTTAAAAAGACTAAACATTTGTTTATAAATAAAAAAAAACAAATTCTTAACATGTTAAATATTTTTTTAATATCATAAAATATTTTCTTAACATGTTAAATATATTTTATTGTTTATTTAAAAAAATGTTTTATATTAATATGAAATATAATTTGATTTTTCAACTTTATGTGTTGTATCTCATATAAGCTCAACAAATTATATTGACTCGAACCTAGTTGATTAATGCAAACTCTCATTTAACATGTTAAAATTTATTATACAAAATTTATTTTAATATGTTTGGTCAAATAAAGTCAAATCGAGCTTAATTGATCAATGCAAACAATTATTTAACATGTTAAATTTATTTATTTTAACATTTTGAGCCCGCATAGACTACAAACAAAACTTTAATTTAATATTTCAAACTCTATTATGAAATTCAATATATAATTTGGTCAAATAAAGTTGAATCGCATCTAGTTGATCAATGCAAACTCTCTTTGAACATGTTAAAGTTTATCATACAAAACTTGTCTTAATATGTTTGGTAAAATAAAATCGAGTTTGCTTGATAAATGCAACACTCGTTTAACATGTTAAATTAATTTTTTAAACATTTTGAGCCCTCGTAGACTTCAAACAAAACTTTAATTTAATATTTCGAACTATAATCCGAAATTCAATATAGAACTTGGTAAAAAAAAAGTTGACTCGTACCTAGTTGATCAATGCAAACTCTCATTTAAGATGTTAAAGTTTATGGTCCAAAAGTTATTTTAACATGTTTGGTCAAATAAAGTTAAAACGAACCTAGTTGATCAATGTTAACTCTCATTTAACATGTTGAAGTTTATCATACAAAACTTATTTTAACATGTTTGGTCAAACAAAGTCGAATCAAGTTTAGTTGATTAATGTAAACGCTCATTTAACATGTTAAATTTATTTATTTTAATATCTTGAGCCCGTATAGACTCCACACAAAACTTTATTTTAATATTTTAAACTCTAATCAGAAATTAAATAGGTCATTTCATCAAATAAAGTTGAAACGAACCTAGTTGATCAATGTTAACTCTCATTTAACATGTTA
Organism: Helianthus tuberosus; assembly: GCA_030545235.1. Classification (NCBI taxonomy): domain Eukaryota; kingdom Viridiplantae; phylum Streptophyta; class Magnoliopsida; order Asterales; family Asteraceae; genus Helianthus; species Helianthus tuberosus. The sequence continues at coordinate 56,740 of JARYGA010060959.1, forward strand.
ACTTTTATCCTAAAAAACTTTTTTTTTCACATGTTTGGTGAAATAAAGTCGAATAGAGTTTAACTGGTCTTTGCAAACGCTCATTTAATATGTTAAACTTATTTATTTTAATATTTTGAGCCTATTGAGCCTATATTGACTCCACATAAAACTTTATTTTAATATTTTGAACTCTAATCTGAAATTCAATATATAATTTGGTAAGCAAAGTTGAATCGAATCTAGTTGATCAATGCAAACTATCATTTAACATGTCAAATTTATCTAACATCAAATATTAACCCTAGTTGATCAATTCTTGCTTTATTAACCCTAGAAACTTTTCACAACTAATCCGAATCGAATATTATATATGCAAACTTCACATGATTCAGATCAGATTGTAATAACATAAGGTTTATACACAAATAAAACATAATACACATAATTACAAGAAGAAAACAATATTATAAATAGTTTTGTTGCCTTTAAAGCTGCATCTATCCAGTTGTGTCAATAAGAACAACGTCTGACCCGTTCGGGTAGCCTCCTGAATTGCTTCCTTAGCAACGATTGCATGATCTTTCTCATAACTCTTTTCCAAAATATGGATCTGCAAGCAAAACGTAATTTTGATTTAGCATCATAGTTACAAGGCATGACAATATCATGATCAAGAGGCCAACTATCATACCTGGAGCCTACGAGCATGAGTACGCAGCTGCACAACTGAGATAGTCCTGGGTGTAATCCACATTTTGACCCGATTCCTGAACCACCATTTCATATATTAACTCTAATAGCTTTAGATGGACTTGATTCATGCACTAAGCATGGATGATGGAACCATGTGACAAAACCCCTTATTCTCAACCTCGAGATTCTGCTAATGATAAAAAAAAGATATTAGTCCAAAAATAAATTAAAAACTGAAATAAGAAAGAACAATATGTGACCATGTTTCTTGAATGTCCCTCAACGACACTAGCAAAATAATTCTCATATTCAAGAAGATGCGGTGTGATCTCGTCCTATCATCTTGGTTTAATCCGAGACGTTTGGTCCCAAAATTCAAAGCACGAGACAGACGTCTACGTACAAAACTACATGAGGTGCATACATATATGTTTCACATATAAACCTTTCCTGCATCCTATATATTGATTTGCATATAAACCTCCTAAGACCCTAATTTTGATACATAACTACATCAGTAACACCTTCATTCCCTATCATATGATATATAACCTACTCTAGATCAGTTCATAATAATTTCATGTGTAAAAGCAGCACACAAAAGCACAAAGTAAAGCCATACTTAAATCACAGAAATCGAACAAATAACATATGTTCAGGATCTTACGGCGGTGGTGGAGGTCGACCAGCAGTAGCGACAGCTGTTGTTGTTGTCGTCTGGGTGAAACGAGCGGAGCAGCAGGGCCGACGACGACGATGACGGGAATTCGAAGGTGGCGATGGTGTAAGGAACAGAGCAGCAACAGCGATGATATGTTGTTGTGTGTGGCTTTTGAGGCTCAGTTCTTTCTAGTGAGTAAGTTTTCTGGTAAGCAGTCAGTTCTTTCTTCTTGCTTCTTCTTCTCCCTGAAAGCAAGGAAGTATAATATAAAGCTCAATAAATATATGAATCATTCTCATTGATCAATGAAGTGTTCAGAATCACAAAAGCAAATGAAGTACCTCTCAACATATCCTCAACTTCATCTGTTTTTTATTAAAAATCAACCAACGAATTAGCGTTTTGCTCACCCGCACATGTTTCCGGTTTCTGTGCATCAAAAGAACAATTGCAAAAATAATGAAAGATAATAAAATTCGTCACAAATCTATAAATGAGGTTCTTATATTTAAAAATCATGCGAATTTAAACATTTAACATGTATAATGATTGAAACACTTAACTGGTCGGTTTTAACATGTAAAACCATCAACAATTTAGTTAGTCCTTTTAAACAAACATTGATCAATATGTATGCAGATATGTATAATCTCCATCAAAACTTCAAATTAAACACACACTGATCAATATGTATGCAGACATGTACGTATCTATCCACATAAATGTTTCCGAAATGATATTCCTATAATCAATCATGCATCTATTTGAAAACTCAAACTACTGTCTCAATCTCTAATAGATATATATATTCAATTAAGATAAAAATAGAATGTAGATACCGAAATGATATTCCTATAATCAATCATGCATGCATCTATTTGAAAACTCAAACTACTGTCTCAATTTCCTTTAAAAATATAATTATTTAACATGTTAAACAAAAGTAAAACTAAAATAGATGCACAAGAGCAAATAATATACCTTAATCAAATATATATATTCGATTAAGATAAAAATAGAATGTTAAACAAAATTAAAACTAAAATATAATTATTCGTATGTGTGTTAAAAATATTGTTTCATATGACAGATAATATAAAAAAACAAATTAATAAACAAGTTAAACAAAAGTAAAACTAAAAGGTTGAAATCTAAATTCACATAAGAGCAAATAATATACTTGTATGTACGAGACTTTGTAAGTAGCTTGAATTGAACTTTCAAGGATCTGTTAGGTTCTTGAGTAACATTTAAAGCCATTGTAGTCTAATGTTGAGAATAAAAATATTAATTAACATGTTAAAAATTCACTTCAGATCTAACAAGAATACTTCAGATCAATGAGCCACAACACGAATTTCACTTCAAAAAACTAATTAAAATCTAGATCATCGTCGGTGAATACCTGTATATCAACATACAAATGAATCTAATCACTTAATCACACACTAAGAATAGAATTAACATACTTGATCATCTTAAGCATGAACAATGGAAGAACTAACAGATCTGTTCATCTTTGAAACCGCTGGAACAAAATCGGAATCAAAAGTAACAGATCTGATCATCTCTTAAACCGCCGGAACAATATCGGAATCAGAATTAACAAATCTAAGCATCTTTCAAACAGCCGGAAGGAGATCGAGATCGAAATCAGAATTAACATCTCTGATCATCTCTGAAACCGCCGGAAAGAGATCGGATTTGGAAGCCGGAAGCAAAGAATCAGTGGGTGTCGTGTGGCAGAGCCGCAGAGGGTTGAGTTCTCCGGCGAGCTACTCAATACTCTCCAGCGACCTAATTAAAACTTTTCATAAATTCCAAATATGCCCCTCCGTGTTTTTTAAACCTTACAAGTCTAATCTAATCTTAACCATTGATTAAATTAATCCAAGGGTGTTCCCCGGTTCCCCACTTTTTTGGTGTTCCCCAATGAACCTCACACTATATATATATATATAGGGGAGGGTTTAAATGAGAAGGCTAAATATCGCGAGAACCGTGAGAACGAATGAAAAAACCACGAGAACTTGGTCAAAAACAATTCAAATTCAAAATTTCTTTTTACACTTATCATTGTTATTCGAATACAATGTTAGAAATTAAATTTACACGTTTAAATTTACGTGAATTCGTAAATAAAGAAAATTTACACACGTGTAAGTTTGTCATTTACACACGTGTAAATTTGTTATATTTACGCATGCGTAAAAAATCTAGTAAGAGTGATTTTGAGAGGAGAAATGAATTATTTGATTTTGTAAATTCCTTTTTGATGTTGTATTTTAATTACAATGAGGTTTGTATTAAAAAAATTTGGTTTTGATTGGTTTAATCAAACACCAAATCTGGTGGTGTGAACAACGAAAAACAAGTGACTATCGCTTAAACGAATGCAAATATGAAGAAATCAGATCCAGGTCCCGTATTCTTGATATCGAATGGAGAAGAATGAAGTGTGCTTTCTTTGTCGGTCCCACGGACAACGCTAATGAAGATACAAATCATAGTCGGGTGGTTTCGGATCGCGTTCCCACATGTGATGAACTTCTCTGAAGATGACCAAACGACACCTCGTCTTCACCTTCTCCATCCACATTTGCAAAACCATGAAATCGCATTAGAAGGGGTGAGAGACCATGGTCTCCGAACTACACTCTGATGCTCAACAAGTTAGTAATGGATTCACCATTAATATATGTGTAACCATGTATGCAGTGTTGTAAAAGTCAGATTTCAAGGCCGTGTACTCGGCGAGTAGTCGGTCCTCAGAACCCCTCCGAGGCGATTTTCTCCTAGGCGGACTCAATTAGTCACTAGCGGTCAAAATCGGTCAACATCGGAGAGTAGTCGGTATAGTCGGGCATAGTCGGCCTAGTTGGTCAACCTCATTTGTTAAATTATCGGAGAGTAGTCGGGCATAGTTGGCCTAGTCGGTCAACCTCGTTTGTTAAATTATCGGAGAGTAGTTGGGCATGGTCAGCCTAGTCGGTCAACCTCGTTTGTTGACTTTTCAGAGAGTAGTTGGTCAAGTCAGGATTAGTCAGACCTAGTCGGTCAACCTCGTTTGTTGACTTTTATATTATGCTTATTTTGACATTGATTATGCTTATTTTGACTTGAATTATGCTTATTTTGACTTGAATTATGCTTATTTTGACATATATATAATATCCAATAATTAATTTTCTTTATATTTACCGTGTCCGAGTACTCTCAGGGCTGGCTAAGCCCATGTGCAGAGTGGGCCTGTGCACAGGGCCCAAACCAGCATGGGGCCCAAAAAAAAACGAAAATTCTGTATGTCCTTATATAGGCCCACGGTTTTAATGAATTGAAATAGGCCCAAATACAAACAATAAGGGCCCAGATGATTGAAAAAAAAATCACGCACAGGAGGGACGAGGGAAAGTGGGATTTGGGAAACAAAAAGACGCTGATCACGCACAGGAGACAAAAGGTCGACGCTGAATCGCTGATCAGTTCCTAATTCCTGATCAGTATTGCACGCACAGGAAACAAGGATTTCGGAATCGAATCGGATTATCGGAGTATATCAGTCGCAAATCGCGATTATCATCAGTCTGAGGTATGTTAACACCAGTCGAAAATTCATATGTTTTTTGTCTTTTTGATTTCGTTTTTTGATTGAAACAATGAATGTATTTTTCTTTTTGATTTCATAAGTCAGGATTTTAGTTTTTGTTCCTAATATCAAGTGATTCGGATTTCGGAATCGGAGGTATATCAGTCGCAATTATCATCAGACATTCAGACTTTCGGAATCGGTCATCGGAGGTATGTTAATATCAGTCGCTGATTGCCTGATTTCATATGTTTTTTTGTCTTTTTGATTTCGTTTTTTGATTGAATCAATGAATGTCTTTGTGTTTTTGATTTCATATGAATGTTTTTATTGAATGAAAGTTTTTTTTGTTAATATTTAGAAATTATGCCTCCCGTTCCTAAATACAAATACCCATCCGGCCATAAAAACATAAGAAGAGGAAGCTAGAGGAAGAGAAAAGGAAGGCGGACGACGTAAAACAAAACCGAATAAACAAGTTTTTTTCAAAAGAAACTCAAAATTCTAGTTCTAACTTGGGTGACGATAATGTGGGTCAAGAAGCTAATGTGGGCGAAAACAATGTGACTGTAAGTGAAGAAGCTAATGTGGGCGAAGACAATGTGACCGTAGGTGAAGACAACGTGAACGTAGGTGAAGATAATGTTAATGATACCGTAGATGAAGATGATGTTAATCCGGTTTTGGATATTGATATTTTTGATCCTAGAAATTGGGGTGGGCTTAGTAATGACATGATTAAAGAGTTGGTTACGAAAGGTCCAAAAAGAGATATGGATGTTAAGGGCCCCGTGGATAAATTTGGAAGACATTTTTCTAATACCATGTACACTAGAATTCTATCAAATAGGGAGACGTGTGATAGAGAATGGCTAGTGTATTCGAAAAAACTTGACAAACTCTTTTGTTTTTGTTGTAAAGTTTTTAGAACGGGGCATCCGAAAGGTGGGTTGGATGATGAAGGTTATAAGGATTGGAGACATGCTAGTGGTAGACTTAAAGAACATGAAGTTGGTTTAGAACATTTCAAGAATATGAATGAATGGTTTGAATTGCGTCAAAGGTTGAAATGCAAAGAAACAATTGACAAAGTGGCATATGAGCAATTTAAAAAAGAAAAAGATTATTGGAAACAAGTCATTATACGGATTGTTGCGCTTGTGAAATTTCTTGCAAAATATGGCTTAGCGTTTCGTGGGACAAATGAGAAGTTGTATAAAAAAGGCAATGGAAACTTTTTGGGTTTGGTTGAGATGTTGGAAGAGTTTGACCCGATTATGAAAGAACATGTGCGTCGTGTTTTGAATGAGGAGTGTCATGTACACTTTCTTGGCCACAATATTCAAAACGAATTGATACAATTATTAGGGGATAAAGTTAGAACCGAAATCATCAAGAAGGTTAAGCAAGCAAAGTATTACTCCATCATTCTCGATTGCACGCCTGATACAAGTCACCAAGAGCAAATGTCCATAATTGTGAGGTACGTGAATTTTAACTCTAGTTCTGTGACCGTTGAGGAATCATTTTTAGGTTTTTTGGTTGTTGATGATACCACGGGATAAGGAAAAAAACAATTTGATAATCGTCAAGTGTAGAAGAAGTAACATTTTCACCCGAGGAAGATTTTAAAGTAAATTATTTTTTATGTATTGTTGATCAAGCTATTTTTTCACTTGAAACAAGATTTGAACAACACCAAAAATTCGAAAAAATATTTAGGTTTTTGTTTCCAAAAAGGTTGAAGACTCTAAATGAAGCCAAGCTTAAGGAGTGTTGTTATCGCCTTCCAGATGCATTGAAGTATGAAGGAGAGTACGATATTTATGCTAAAGAATTGTATACGGAGTTGAACTTGATTAAGACATTTTTACCGATACACATTGACAACCCTTTTGATGTTTTAGACTATATCTTCCAACGCAGTACAACTTATCCTAATGCTATAAATGCATATAAAGTGTTGTTGACAATTCCGGTAACCGTGGCATCGGTAGAAAGAAGTTTCTCAAAGTTGAAGTTGTTGAAGACCTATTTACGTTCTACAATGTCACAAGAAAGGCTAAACGGGTTGGCGACAATTTCTATTGAAAGTGAAATATTAGACACTATGGATTACAAGGAGTTGATCGAGAGTTTTGCTTCAAAAAAAGCTAGAAGAACCACACTTTTCGCTTAGCAAGTACGTTCTATAACTTGATATTTTTGCTACACTATTTTTGTTAATTTGTTTATCTATTTGATAACAATTATCGTAGTATTATGGGTTATTTGATTGAATGATTGATGAGTTTATATTATATGAAGATTTGCGAATATGGCCCAAATTTTTTATCTCGAACAGGGCCAAAAAAATTTTTTTGTGATTTTCGGAGACGGCCCTGCTCTCCGGGGTACTCCGAATACACCCTACTCTCCCGTTGGCCGACTAGGGTCTGCCTAGCAACTTTTACAACACTGCATGTATGAGACTATAAATATGAGAGTAGTATGTAGGTGGAGTTTGGAGAGGAGAAAACAACACGCCTTTGTTGAGGAGGGGGAGGAGACGGCTTCTATTTATGAAAGTTTTTTGAGCCTAATTCTAATAGATACCTGCAACTTGGGCTTGCCAAGATTGGACTTATGTAAACTGAGCCTATCATATTAGGCTTTGGTGCATTTAGAAGGGTATACACATAGTTATACTTTGTATATGTCATGTTAATATTTTTATTATATCCCGTTAAAACTTAAAACAACAAATACATTCATATAATAAGACCAAGTCACCAAACTTAAAACAACAAATACATTCTTTATATAATAAGACCTTTTGCATTAATAGTTTGATCAAAGATTTCGAGTTCTCGCACCTTTAAATTGGCCTACACTTCAATTACATTTCTTTAATCTAGCACAACTTGATGAAACAAAATTGATGGAGATGTAGGCTCAAGATCGGAGATACTTGGTTTTGACTTTTGACATTAAAATATTTGACTTGTCAAATGTATGCCCAAGTTAAAAACACTAATTTATACATTTTAGTCATGGTTTTGCATCGAGATAGATGGTAACAAAATCAGATCGTCCATTCATCCAAAAGAATTTATCAAACAGATTGTATCTCACCTTCACAAATATTGGAACGACCATCCGCATATCAAAAGCCTATCCACCAAAAGTCAAAACAACCCATAAAGACAATGAATGTTAATGGTCGATTGGGGTTGTTGGATTCGATTCAAGTAGTGCCCATACGCTAATCTTCAAATACCATTTTAGTATTTCCTGAGAACTATGTATACGGAGCACAAACTTACACTTTTTTCTCTTTGTCAAGCACCATTTCATGTCAACCAGATACAGGAAATCTATAGAAAATAGAAGTAAAATCAAGAAAATTTTCAAATAATGAGTAAGATACACCACCTATTTACTCTGTATTAAAGATCGCTTTGCCTCCATCTTCCTAGTTATTGATTCTCTCTCTAGAATTCCTAGCCGCGACACGTGCATCTGCATTCTTTGATTCACGTTTTCTTTTGCCACGTGAAGTGCGTCTTGACTTAGGGGTACGAGTTTTTGTTGCACGCTTTTCGGTGTTCTCTTGCGTGGTGGTGCTGATTACTTTTTGAGTAATAGATGGGAGTTCATCAGGCCATGGCGTTCGCTTAGCTGCCGCTGTCATTTCTAATGGAGGATCAATTATCCACCTGGCATCAGAAATCAGAACTTGGGTTTAAAGATACTTATGAATCATGATAGCAATTATAAAAGTTTCAAAAATACAAATTTTATGGAATTACTAGTTAGGCTCAAGGTGGGAGGAATTATATACTTATTGGACTTTAATTTTATGCTATAAGTATAGTATGATGTTCTGAATTTGTAGGTCAAAATAATCAAATTTAGAGTGCCAAATAAGAAGTCGAAACAATGGAATTGATTATTGAGAAGAAATGTAAAATTATCAAACTATCCCTAACTTCAAAAGAATGGTTAATACGATTCTGATGCGCATCATCCACATCGCACTAATTACTTTGGAAATGAACATCCAAACGCCTTGATGTGGCAGATTCAGCCAATTACTAATGAATCATGAATGTATTGGTTTGTGTTATTTTTAATCTCAAGCAGGTCAAACAAAGCTATAAAAAACGGGTCAAAAGGCTGCCTTGAAAATTGCCTAAAGTGTAATTTTAATGCATACAACCACCTAGTATCGTTTTATTTAAAGATTTAGATTAATATTGTAGTTATATTATATTTTTAACCATGTTTAATACATTACTTATTTATCAAAAAAAATTACAACCAGACAAAAAGGTGTCTTTGGGTCAAACCCAACGTATAATAAAAATGACCAGTATCCAATCGCGCCTCTACCAAAGACTAATGTTTAGTTGTAATCCTCATGATATATCGCTTGAGACAATAGTCCAATACAAACCCAAAAAAATAAAGAATTTGCTATCGATTATATGGTTTGGACAACCACCCAACAAACATTCCTCCTTAAATATAGCCAATTTTGTAAAATATTCTAGGCCGTTTTGACATTATATACTTCATAGAAAACTCTAAGGGAGACCAAGTGATTTGTAGTCATTGAGGCAAATCAGGCAATTAGATCTCTAAAATCAGTTCATGAGGGTCAACACAACACGTGTACTTGTATGCGCATGCATACCTATAAACATACAATCATCACTCATCAAAGCACATTAAACCAAGCCGTTAAGTTCATTAACTACTTCATATTTTCCAAACACTTAACCCCACCCCCCCCCACCCCCACCCCCCCCACCCCAATTCTCTGATTATTACAGCTTCAAACTATCTAAAGCAACACGTTCTATTCGGTTGACCACCTGATGTGGTTATCTTTTAATCTATTCCAAAACACACATCCAAACGCTATGTTAGAAACATTGCCCATTGACCATTGCCATGCCTTAAAAACCTACAGCAGTACAGCACTATGAAATTGCTCTATGCAGGGGTACACTACAGGATTCTAGGACAAGAAGAATTCAACTATCAACACAATTTTGGAATTTCTTACATTTTGCATATGTAGTGATAAATATTTGATGCCAATTGCCAATGCAAAAAAATAATCAAAAGACGCAAAAGCAAGCAAGATGACTAACCCAGAAGGGAATTTGCTATCCGCACGAGCCTCAGCCCGAAGCCACCAAAGCATCACTTTCTTCCCACAACCACCTAGCGGTTCCACCATCGAAGAATCTTTGAGCAAAGAAAGAGGATTCTCAATATCATCCCCTGCAAGCACCACCTCCAAATCTTTAATCCAATCAGGCCTAAATTCAGCTTCCTTCCACACCAACCTCGAGTTCATCACAAACCCTGACCACTCCAACTTCCTCGGCAACACCATCGCCATGTCACCAATATAATTCGCACTCTTTCGTTTGTATACAACAGAATTAAACGTGTGCCACCCGATTAACCGGTCAGATGAATTGCAAGCCGGACCTTGAACCGGCAACGTTAATTTCTTCTCATCTTCTCCATCCACGATCTTCTGAACCTCAAACGGGTCTTCATCCGGACGACTCGAATGAGCAAGAATCCCAACCGAAACAGCACCGATCCACTCAACCTTTTGAATCTCATCAAAGAGTTCCAAACTATGCATATTACTATCATCAGCAAACATTACAATCCCATCCAACTTCTCTTCTCTCACAACCCTAAATCATCGAAAATTAGGTCACTTACAATCAAATTCATCATAAACCGAAATAAAACTTCAAATTTACCTCAACGCTCGCAACCGCATCTGAGATTCCATCTCATGTCTAGCCTCCCAAAAAACCGGCATCCTCTTCTCAAATCCAACATGCTTAACTTGCACCTTCGAATTCGCTATCGATTTCGCCAGCAACGCAGCGGTCTCATTCGTGACACCACCGGCTTCGACAACAATCCACACCACATCATACGGCAAATTCATCAACGTATGCATCAATCCAGTCATATGCAACGCTTGAAACGTCCTCACATACGTCGGAGTCACAACAATCAAACTCCTAGGGTTTCTAATCCCGTACTGAACCTTCTGTTCACGTTGAACCGCTTCAATTATCCTATGAGCTTTCATAACCTCCACCGGATCCGGATGCGGCCACGGTCGGATCCGAATCCCGTGGCGCCCGACCACAACTCTGCTCGTAACATTAACCGGATCGGGATCCCGCCGGAGAGAGGTGGTAAACGACAGCGTTTGGGCGATATCGGTTGAGGCTCGAAACGACGTCGTTGTGGAGGTGTATAAGTTGTTAATTGAAGTTGTGAAGAGTAGGTAAAACACTAAACGAGAGAATCTGAAACCGAGAACTAGACTAACGAGACAGCATAAACAATGGAGGAGTAACCAGATGATACCTGACGGCGATTTAACGGCGTTAGGTCCGTCTGTAGCTGAATCTAACGGCGATTGGTTTCTGAAACTGTTGCTCCGGCGATTAGCGTAACTCTGCTGTAACGCCAGCAGTTTCATTTTGTTTCTCTCTCTCTCTCTCTTTCTCTAACAAATTAACTTCTGTTTCTGTATGTATGTATGTATGAGATTGATATGAAGTGTGAATTTGGTGAGATTAGGTTGAACAAACATGAGAGTGATGTGAAGAAGGATGCTTTGAATCTACGAATGAATGTGATTGGGATTTGAATATTGCAGAATTAATGAAAAGAAAGCATGGTTGGGGTTGGGGTCATTATCGTTGCAGATGAAATGAGATTCTTATTTGACTATCTTTTTAGGCCGTGGTGGTGATGATGATGATGAAGATAATCGTGGAGAATTGGAGTAAATCTCGGTGTCTGATTTTTGTGAATTTACATTCTACCGCCTTCGACTTTTTTTCATTGATTTAAAGGGTAAGTTTCAAATTTTGTCATTTATGTTTTTAACACTAATGGTGTTAGATTTCTGTAGTTAGATTTAGAACTGGCAAAACAAGCCTGTCAATTCCATTTTTTTTTTTTGTTGATATGGGTATTTTAAATTTTAAGATTGTTTAAGATGGATAAAACAAAATTAGTCACTAATTTGGATGGGTTATGAAGTAGTGGATAAAAAAAAGAGTAGGCCAGGATGAGTGTAAGATAAAACCCAAGCGGGTCAGAATTGGTATGAGATAAAATCATTAAACTATTTACTACTAATAGATATATCTTCACAACTGTGACTTCACCAATCGCCGTCATGGTATTCTTCTGTCGTTTTTCGTTTAAAAATATTTTGAAAATTTTTCAAATAAAAAAAACCAAAAATAATAAAAAAAAATTGTAAAAAAAATCAAAAAAAATTGTAAAAAATTCAAAAGAATTAAAAAATCCAAAAAATCAAAAAAATTCTACAATAATAAATAAAAATATCTAAAAATCCAAAAATTCAAATAAATAAATAAAAATAAAAAAAATTCTAAAATATAAAAAAATTCTAAAATATAAAAAAATTCTAAAGAATATTAAAAAATTTTAAAAATCAAAAAACATTGTAAAAAAGTCAAAAAATACAAAAAAAAAATTAGGAAATTCAAAAAAATAAAGAAAAATAAAAAAACTCAAAAAAATCAAATAACCAAAAAATCAAAATAATTGTAAAAAAATTAAAAGATTTGTAATAAAATTTTAAAAAATCTAGAAAATCAAAAAAAGATAAAAAAAAATCTAAACATTCAAAAAAATTAAAATAATTCTAAAAATTTCTAAAACATAAAAGTGTAAAAAAAATTTAAAAATCAAAAATATATTTTTTTTAAATTGATAGATTTTTTTATTTTTAGAAATTTTTGATTTTTTTGAACTTTTTTGAATTTTTTGAATTTTTTTTATTTTTTGACTTTTCAGAATTTTTTTTACTTTTTACAAATTTTTTTATTTTTAGTTGTTTATTGATTTTTTTATTTTTCTGAATTTTTTGAAATTTTTACAATTTTTTTGATTTTTTTAAAATTTTTTTATCTTTACAATTCTTTTTGATTTTTTAGAATTTTTAGGATTTTTTTTTAGAATTTTTATGACTTTTTAATTTTTTTACAATTTTTTGATTCTTTTATTTTTTAGGTTTTTTATACTTTTTTAGAATTTTTTTGAATTTTTAAGATTTTTTAGAATTCTTTTGAATTTTTTAGAACTTTTATGTTTTTTATGTTT
>JARYGA010060959.1:70036-94951 GCA_030545235.1 Helianthus tuberosus
TTTATATTATAACATTACATGTATGCAGTTAGTAAAAACATTTATTTAACATGTTAAGAAAATATTTATCTGCTTTTTCTTATAGTTAACATTTTAAGAATATAACTTTTTAATATAACTTGTTGTGCTTATATCAGATATCAAATGTTAAGTTTAATACTTGCATTTGTTTTGTGTTTTTTTTTTTTTTTGTGATTTATATTATAAGATTACATGTATGCAATTAGTAAAAAAAATTATTTAACTTGTTAAGAAAATATTTATCTGCTTTTTCTTATAGTTAACTTTTTAATATAACTTGTTGTGCTTATATCAGATATCAAATGTTAAGTTTAAAACTTGCATTTGTTGTTTGTCATTTATTTTATGTGATTTATATTATAAGATTACATGTATGCAGTTAGTAAAAACATTTATTTAACATGTTAAGAAAATATTTCGTGTTAATTAAAATTGTTTCCAATGGTATATTGTCGGGAAAGCTCCTAACCTTCTACGAGGTGATGTATCTCTGATCTCACCGGGATCACTCGTGATCTAGGAAACCATGGTGACACAAGACGTACCTTGCGATTAATAAAAACTAAAATATTAGTTAATCAATATAACTTGTTGTGCTTATATCAGATATCAAATGTAAAGTTTAAAACTTTCATAGGTTGTTTCTCATTTAATTTAACTAATTTATATTATAAGGTTACGTCTATGCAGTTAGTAAAAACATTTATTTAACATGTTAAGAGAATATTTATCTGCTTTTTAATATAGTTAACATGTTAAGAATATAAATTTTTAATATAACTTGTTGTGCTTATATCATATATTAAATGTAAATTTTAAAACTTACATAGGTTGTTTGTCATTTAATTTAAGTGATTTATATTATAGGATTACATGTATGCAGTTAGTAAAAACATTTATTTAACATGTTAAGAAAATATTTATCTGCTTTTTTAATATAGTTAACATGGTAAGAATATAAGATATCAAATGTAAAGATTAAAAATTGCATAAGTTGTTTGCCATTTAATTTGACCTTATATTTAAAATGTTAAATAAATATTTAAGATGTTAAGAATTTGACCTTTTAATTTTTGTTTTATAAAGGTTACATTGAAAATTCAAAATGGATGGAATGAATGATAATCTTATAGTAGGACCAAGTGTAAGTACAAGTGAAGGACCAAGTGAATTTGAAGGTGAGGGTATTAAAATTTTATCTCTGTCTTATAAATATTATTGTTATTAATATAATTATCTTTAAAACTATATATATGATTTGATTTCCCTTTTGTTTTTCTTTTCAGCATCTAATTATATGTCAACAAGTGAATTCTACAACAGTTATGCAAGTAGCACTTCTCATGGATCTTTATTTTGGGTACCAAATGTGCCAGAAGAAAATAGACTGTCTATTGATCAAAAGTTCAAAACCTTAGAGAGTGCAATTCAAGCATATTCAGAATATGCAGAAAAATGTGGTTTTGATACCAGATTGTCTACGCAAAAGCACGATAAAGATGGAATATTAAAATAAAATATATACTTTGCAACAAAGCATTCGCTCCTGAAAATGTTAGTGTTGATACGTTGGATGAAAAAGATAGTGGTAAAAAGAAAAGAAACCCCAATCTTCAAAAGACAGATTGTAAAGCTAGAGTCACTACAAGAAAAGTGACCATTAGATACTAAATTATTAGGGACTGATATATCAGTCTCCAATACGTAATATTTGAGACTGATTTATCAGTCACTGATAATATTAAGGACTGATTTCTATGCACCATATATTAGTTACTAGAAATCAGTCTCTAATATCTAAACACCTTAATTGAGACTGAATTTCAGTCACAAATATGTTTGCATGGTATAGCGTTTTGGAAGGACGATTATTGACTACTAAATTTTAGTCTCAAATATGTTTCCTCTATAATGAAAAATGACACATCTATGTTGGAGACTAATATTCTGTCTCCAATATAGATGGAACATATTAGGGACTGAATATAAGTTATTAATATTTTCAAGACAACCATAATTAGGACTGATATTCAGTTTTGAATACCTTTTTATATAGGAAATGATTGGTGACTAATTTTCAGTGTCCAAATATGTTATAACTTTCGAAAACTTATTAGGAACTGATTTTCAGTCTCCAAAGTTTTATACAGACATAAGAAACAGTGACTGATAATTAGTCTCTAATAATCGATACAAATAATTGTATTTTAAAGAAGAAATTACGAACTCAAAATTAGTCCTCATATTTATTGTAACATACTACATTATGGACTAGTATTTAGTTTAAGAAAATAAATTTTTTTTATAAACAAGCCTAACCCGAGCTTCACTTATCAGGCTCCAGCATAGTTAAGTTTAGGCTCCGGGTTTGATCGGAGATAAATCACCTCGTAGAAGGTTAGGGGCTTTCCTGACAATATACCATTGCGAATATTTATGACACGTTAAATAATTTAAAAAGACTAAACATTTGTTTATAAATAAAAAAAAACAAATTCTTAACATGTTAAATATTTTTTTAATATCATAAAATATTTTCTTAACATGTTAAATATATTTTATTGTTTATTTAAAAAAATGTTTTATATTAATATGAAATATAATTTGATTTTTCAACTTTATGTGTTGTATCTCATATAAGCTCAACAAATTATATTGACTCGAACCTAGTTGATTAATGCAAACTCTCATTTAACATGTTAAAATTTATTATACAAAATTTATTTTAATATGTTTGGTCAAATAAAGTCAAATCGAGCTTAATTGATCAATGCAAACAATTATTTAACATGTTAAATTTATTTATTTTAACATTTTGAGCCCGCATAGACTACAAACAAAACTTTAATTTAATATTTCAAACTCTATTATGAAATTCAATATATAATTTGGTCAAATAAAGTTGAATCGCATCTAGTTGATCAATGCAAACTCTCTTTGAACATGTTAAAGTTTATCATACAAAACTTGTCTTAATATGTTTGGTAAAATAAAATCGAGTTTGCTTGATAAATGCAACACTCGTTTAACATGTTAAATTAATTTTTTAAACATTTTGAGCCCTCGTAGACTTCAAACAAAACTTTAATTTAATATTTCGAACTATAATCCGAAATTCAATATAGAACTTGGTAAAAAAAAAGTTGACTCGTACCTAGTTGATCAATGCAAACTCTCATTTAAGATGTTAAAGTTTATGGTCCAAAAGTTATTTTAACATGTTTGGTCAAATAAAGTTAAAACGAACCTAGTTGATCAATGTTAACTCTCATTTAACATGTTGAAGTTTATCATACAAAACTTATTTTAACATGTTTGGTCAAACAAAGTCGAATCAAGTTTAGTTGATTAATGTAAACGCTCATTTAACATGTTAAATTTATTTATTTTAATATCTTGAGCCCGTATAGACTCCACACAAAACTTTATTTTAATATTTTAAACTCTAATCAGAAATTAAATAGGTCATTTCATCAAATAAAGTTGAAACGAACCTAGTTGATCAATGTTAACTCTCATTTAACATGTTAACTTTTATCCTAAAAAACTTTTTTTTTCACATGTTTGGTGAAATAAAGTCGAATAGAGTTTAACTGGTCTTTGCAAACGCTCATTTAATATGTTAAACTTATTTATTTTAATATTTTGAGCCTATTGAGCCTATATTGACTCCACATAAAACTTTATTTTAATATTTTGAACTCTAATCTGAAATTCAATATATAATTTGGTAAGCAAAGTTGAATCGAATCTAGTTGATCAATGCAAACTATCATTTAACATGTCAAATTTATCTAACATCAAATATTAACCCTAGTTGATCAATTCTTGCTTTATTAACCCTAGAAACTTTTCACAACTAATCCGAATCGAATATTATATATGCAAACTTCACATGATTCAGATCAGATTGTAATAACATAAGGTTTATACACAAATAAAACATAATACACATAATTACAAGAAGAAAACAATATTATAAATAGTTTTGTTGCCTTTAAAGCTGCATCTATCCAGTTGTGTCAATAAGAACAACGTCTGACCCGTTCGGGTAGCCTCCTGAATTGCTTCCTTAGCAACGATTGCATGATCTTTCTCATAACTCTTTTCCAAAATATGGATCTGCAAGCAAAACGTAATTTTGATTTAGCATCATAGTTACAAGGCATGACAATATCATGATCAAGAGGCCAACTATCATACCTGGAGCCTACGAGCATGAGTACGCAGCTGCACAACTGAGATAGTCCTGGGTGTAATCCACATTTTGACCCGATTCCTGAACCACCATTTCATATATTAACTCTAATAGCTTTAGATGGACTTGATTCATGCACTAAGCATGGATGATGGAACCATGTGACAAAACCCCTTATTCTCAACCTCGAGATTCTGCTAATGATAAAAAAAAGATATTAGTCCAAAAATAAATTAAAAACTGAAATAAGAAAGAACAATATGTGACCATGTTTCTTGAATGTCCCTCAACGACACTAGCAAAATAATTCTCATATTCAAGAAGATGCGGTGTGATCTCGTCCTATCATCTTGGTTTAATCCGAGACGTTTGGTCCCAAAATTCAAAGCACGAGACAGACGTCTACGTACAAAACTACATGAGGTGCATACATATATGTTTCACATATAAACCTTTCCTGCATCCTATATATTGATTTGCATATAAACCTCCTAAGACCCTAATTTTGATACATAACTACATCAGTAACACCTTCATTCCCTATCATATGATATATAACCTACTCTAGATCAGTTCATAATAATTTCATGTGTAAAAGCAGCACACAAAAGCACAAAGTAAAGCCATACTTAAATCACAGAAATCGAACAAATAACATATGTTCAGGATCTTACGGCGGTGGTGGAGGTCGACCAGCAGTAGCGACAGCTGTTGTTGTTGTCGTCTGGGTGAAACGAGCGGAGCAGCAGGGCCGACGACGACGATGACGGGAATTCGAAGGTGGCGATGGTGTAAGGAACAGAGCAGCAACAGCGATGATATGTTGTTGTGTGTGGCTTTTGAGGCTCAGTTCTTTCTAGTGAGTAAGTTTTCTGGTAAGCAGTCAGTTCTTTCTTCTTGCTTCTTCTTCTCCCTGAAAGCAAGGAAGTATAATATAAAGCTCAATAAATATATGAATCATTCTCATTGATCAATGAAGTGTTCAGAATCACAAAAGCAAATGAAGTACCTCTCAACATATCCTCAACTTCATCTGTTTTTTATTAAAAATCAACCAACGAATTAGCGTTTTGCTCACCCGCACATGTTTCCGGTTTCTGTGCATCAAAAGAACAATTGCAAAAATAATGAAAGATAATAAAATTCGTCACAAATCTATAAATGAGGTTCTTATATTTAAAAATCATGCGAATTTAAACATTTAACATGTATAATGATTGAAACACTTAACTGGTCGGTTTTAACATGTAAAACCATCAACAATTTAGTTAGTCCTTTTAAACAAACATTGATCAATATGTATGCAGATATGTATAATCTCCATCAAAACTTCAAATTAAACACACACTGATCAATATGTATGCAGACATGTACGTATCTATCCACATAAATGTTTCCGAAATGATATTCCTATAATCAATCATGCATCTATTTGAAAACTCAAACTACTGTCTCAATCTCTAATAGATATATATATTCAATTAAGATAAAAATAGAATGTAGATACCGAAATGATATTCCTATAATCAATCATGCATGCATCTATTTGAAAACTCAAACTACTGTCTCAATTTCCTTTAAAAATATAATTATTTAACATGTTAAACAAAAGTAAAACTAAAATAGATGCACAAGAGCAAATAATATACCTTAATCAAATATATATATTCGATTAAGATAAAAATAGAATGTTAAACAAAATTAAAACTAAAATATAATTATTCGTATGTGTGTTAAAAATATTGTTTCATATGACAGATAATATAAAAAAACAAATTAATAAACAAGTTAAACAAAAGTAAAACTAAAAGGTTGAAATCTAAATTCACATAAGAGCAAATAATATACTTGTATGTACGAGACTTTGTAAGTAGCTTGAATTGAACTTTCAAGGATCTGTTAGGTTCTTGAGTAACATTTAAAGCCATTGTAGTCTAATGTTGAGAATAAAAATATTAATTAACATGTTAAAAATTCACTTCAGATCTAACAAGAATACTTCAGATCAATGAGCCACAACACGAATTTCACTTCAAAAAACTAATTAAAATCTAGATCATCGTCGGTGAATACCTGTATATCAACATACAAATGAATCTAATCACTTAATCACACACTAAGAATAGAATTAACATACTTGATCATCTTAAGCATGAACAATGGAAGAACTAACAGATCTGTTCATCTTTGAAACCGCTGGAACAAAATCGGAATCAAAAGTAACAGATCTGATCATCTCTTAAACCGCCGGAACAATATCGGAATCAGAATTAACAAATCTAAGCATCTTTCAAACAGCCGGAAGGAGATCGAGATCGAAATCAGAATTAACATCTCTGATCATCTCTGAAACCGCCGGAAAGAGATCGGATTTGGAAGCCGGAAGCAAAGAATCAGTGGGTGTCGTGTGGCAGAGCCGCAGAGGGTTGAGTTCTCCGGCGAGCTACTCAATACTCTCCAGCGACCTAATTAAAACTTTTCATAAATTCCAAATATGCCCCTCCGTGTTTTTTAAACCTTACAAGTCTAATCTAATCTTAACCATTGATTAAATTAATCCAAGGGTGTTCCCCGGTTCCCCACTTTTTTGGTGTTCCCCAATGAACCTCACACTATATATATATATATAGGGGAGGGTTTAAATGAGAAGGCTAAATATCGCGAGAACCGTGAGAACGAATGAAAAAACCACGAGAACTTGGTCAAAAACAATTCAAATTCAAAATTTCTTTTTACACTTATCATTGTTATTCGAATACAATGTTAGAAATTAAATTTACACGTTTAAATTTACGTGAATTCGTAAATAAAGAAAATTTACACACGTGTAAGTTTGTCATTTACACACGTGTAAATTTGTTATATTTACGCATGCGTAAAAAATCTAGTAAGAGTGATTTTGAGAGGAGAAATGAATTATTTGATTTTGTAAATTCCTTTTTGATGTTGTATTTTAATTACAATGAGGTTTGTATTAAAAAAATTTGGTTTTGATTGGTTTAATCAAACACCAAATCTGGTGGTGTGAACAACGAAAAACAAGTGACTATCGCTTAAACGAATGCAAATATGAAGAAATCAGATCCAGGTCCCGTATTCTTGATATCGAATGGAGAAGAATGAAGTGTGCTTTCTTTGTCGGTCCCACGGACAACGCTAATGAAGATACAAATCATAGTCGGGTGGTTTCGGATCGCGTTCCCACATGTGATGAACTTCTCTGAAGATGACCAAACGACACCTCGTCTTCACCTTCTCCATCCACATTTGCAAAACCATGAAATCGCATTAGAAGGGGTGAGAGACCATGGTCTCCGAACTACACTCTGATGCTCAACAAGTTAGTAATGGATTCACCATTAATATATGTGTAACCATGTATGCAGTGTTGTAAAAGTCAGATTTCAAGGCCGTGTACTCGGCGAGTAGTCGGTCCTCAGAACCCCTCCGAGGCGATTTTCTCCTAGGCGGACTCAATTAGTCACTAGCGGTCAAAATCGGTCAACATCGGAGAGTAGTCGGTATAGTCGGGCATAGTCGGCCTAGTTGGTCAACCTCATTTGTTAAATTATCGGAGAGTAGTCGGGCATAGTTGGCCTAGTCGGTCAACCTCGTTTGTTAAATTATCGGAGAGTAGTTGGGCATGGTCAGCCTAGTCGGTCAACCTCGTTTGTTGACTTTTCAGAGAGTAGTTGGTCAAGTCAGGATTAGTCAGACCTAGTCGGTCAACCTCGTTTGTTGACTTTTATATTATGCTTATTTTGACATTGATTATGCTTATTTTGACTTGAATTATGCTTATTTTGACTTGAATTATGCTTATTTTGACATATATATAATATCCAATAATTAATTTTCTTTATATTTACCGTGTCCGAGTACTCTCAGGGCTGGCTAAGCCCATGTGCAGAGTGGGCCTGTGCACAGGGCCCAAACCAGCATGGGGCCCAAAAAAAAACGAAAATTCTGTATGTCCTTATATAGGCCCACGGTTTTAATGAATTGAAATAGGCCCAAATACAAACAATAAGGGCCCAGATGATTGAAAAAAAAATCACGCACAGGAGGGACGAGGGAAAGTGGGATTTGGGAAACAAAAAGACGCTGATCACGCACAGGAGACAAAAGGTCGACGCTGAATCGCTGATCAGTTCCTAATTCCTGATCAGTATTGCACGCACAGGAAACAAGGATTTCGGAATCGAATCGGATTATCGGAGTATATCAGTCGCAAATCGCGATTATCATCAGTCTGAGGTATGTTAACACCAGTCGAAAATTCATATGTTTTTTGTCTTTTTGATTTCGTTTTTTGATTGAAACAATGAATGTATTTTTCTTTTTGATTTCATAAGTCAGGATTTTAGTTTTTGTTCCTAATATCAAGTGATTCGGATTTCGGAATCGGAGGTATATCAGTCGCAATTATCATCAGACATTCAGACTTTCGGAATCGGTCATCGGAGGTATGTTAATATCAGTCGCTGATTGCCTGATTTCATATGTTTTTTTGTCTTTTTGATTTCGTTTTTTGATTGAATCAATGAATGTCTTTGTGTTTTTGATTTCATATGAATGTTTTTATTGAATGAAAGTTTTTTTTGTTAATATTTAGAAATTATGCCTCCCGTTCCTAAATACAAATACCCATCCGGCCATAAAAACATAAGAAGAGGAAGCTAGAGGAAGAGAAAAGGAAGGCGGACGACGTAAAACAAAACCGAATAAACAAGTTTTTTTCAAAAGAAACTCAAAATTCTAGTTCTAACTTGGGTGACGATAATGTGGGTCAAGAAGCTAATGTGGGCGAAAACAATGTGACTGTAAGTGAAGAAGCTAATGTGGGCGAAGACAATGTGACCGTAGGTGAAGACAACGTGAACGTAGGTGAAGATAATGTTAATGATACCGTAGATGAAGATGATGTTAATCCGGTTTTGGATATTGATATTTTTGATCCTAGAAATTGGGGTGGGCTTAGTAATGACATGATTAAAGAGTTGGTTACGAAAGGTCCAAAAAGAGATATGGATGTTAAGGGCCCCGTGGATAAATTTGGAAGACATTTTTCTAATACCATGTACACTAGAATTCTATCAAATAGGGAGACGTGTGATAGAGAATGGCTAGTGTATTCGAAAAAACTTGACAAACTCTTTTGTTTTTGTTGTAAAGTTTTTAGAACGGGGCATCCGAAAGGTGGGTTGGATGATGAAGGTTATAAGGATTGGAGACATGCTAGTGGTAGACTTAAAGAACATGAAGTTGGTTTAGAACATTTCAAGAATATGAATGAATGGTTTGAATTGCGTCAAAGGTTGAAATGCAAAGAAACAATTGACAAAGTGGCATATGAGCAATTTAAAAAAGAAAAAGATTATTGGAAACAAGTCATTATACGGATTGTTGCGCTTGTGAAATTTCTTGCAAAATATGGCTTAGCGTTTCGTGGGACAAATGAGAAGTTGTATAAAAAAGGCAATGGAAACTTTTTGGGTTTGGTTGAGATGTTGGAAGAGTTTGACCCGATTATGAAAGAACATGTGCGTCGTGTTTTGAATGAGGAGTGTCATGTACACTTTCTTGGCCACAATATTCAAAACGAATTGATACAATTATTAGGGGATAAAGTTAGAACCGAAATCATCAAGAAGGTTAAGCAAGCAAAGTATTACTCCATCATTCTCGATTGCACGCCTGATACAAGTCACCAAGAGCAAATGTCCATAATTGTGAGGTACGTGAATTTTAACTCTAGTTCTGTGACCGTTGAGGAATCATTTTTAGGTTTTTTGGTTGTTGATGATACCACGGGATAAGGAAAAAAACAATTTGATAATCGTCAAGTGTAGAAGAAGTAACATTTTCACCCGAGGAAGATTTTAAAGTAAATTATTTTTTATGTATTGTTGATCAAGCTATTTTTTCACTTGAAACAAGATTTGAACAACACCAAAAATTCGAAAAAATATTTAGGTTTTTGTTTCCAAAAAGGTTGAAGACTCTAAATGAAGCCAAGCTTAAGGAGTGTTGTTATCGCCTTCCAGATGCATTGAAGTATGAAGGAGAGTACGATATTTATGCTAAAGAATTGTATACGGAGTTGAACTTGATTAAGACATTTTTACCGATACACATTGACAACCCTTTTGATGTTTTAGACTATATCTTCCAACGCAGTACAACTTATCCTAATGCTATAAATGCATATAAAGTGTTGTTGACAATTCCGGTAACCGTGGCATCGGTAGAAAGAAGTTTCTCAAAGTTGAAGTTGTTGAAGACCTATTTACGTTCTACAATGTCACAAGAAAGGCTAAACGGGTTGGCGACAATTTCTATTGAAAGTGAAATATTAGACACTATGGATTACAAGGAGTTGATCGAGAGTTTTGCTTCAAAAAAAGCTAGAAGAACCACACTTTTCGCTTAGCAAGTACGTTCTATAACTTGATATTTTTGCTACACTATTTTTGTTAATTTGTTTATCTATTTGATAACAATTATCGTAGTATTATGGGTTATTTGATTGAATGATTGATGAGTTTATATTATATGAAGATTTGCGAATATGGCCCAAATTTTTTATCTCGAACAGGGCCAAAAAAATTTTTTTGTGATTTTCGGAGACGGCCCTGCTCTCCGGGGTACTCCGAATACACCCTACTCTCCCGTTGGCCGACTAGGGTCTGCCTAGCAACTTTTACAACACTGCATGTATGAGACTATAAATATGAGAGTAGTATGTAGGTGGAGTTTGGAGAGGAGAAAACAACACGCCTTTGTTGAGGAGGGGGAGGAGACGGCTTCTATTTATGAAAGTTTTTTGAGCCTAATTCTAATAGATACCTGCAACTTGGGCTTGCCAAGATTGGACTTATGTAAACTGAGCCTATCATATTAGGCTTTGGTGCATTTAGAAGGGTATACACATAGTTATACTTTGTATATGTCATGTTAATATTTTTATTATATCCCGTTAAAACTTAAAACAACAAATACATTCATATAATAAGACCAAGTCACCAAACTTAAAACAACAAATACATTCTTTATATAATAAGACCTTTTGCATTAATAGTTTGATCAAAGATTTCGAGTTCTCGCACCTTTAAATTGGCCTACACTTCAATTACATTTCTTTAATCTAGCACAACTTGATGAAACAAAATTGATGGAGATGTAGGCTCAAGATCGGAGATACTTGGTTTTGACTTTTGACATTAAAATATTTGACTTGTCAAATGTATGCCCAAGTTAAAAACACTAATTTATACATTTTAGTCATGGTTTTGCATCGAGATAGATGGTAACAAAATCAGATCGTCCATTCATCCAAAAGAATTTATCAAACAGATTGTATCTCACCTTCACAAATATTGGAACGACCATCCGCATATCAAAAGCCTATCCACCAAAAGTCAAAACAACCCATAAAGACAATGAATGTTAATGGTCGATTGGGGTTGTTGGATTCGATTCAAGTAGTGCCCATACGCTAATCTTCAAATACCATTTTAGTATTTCCTGAGAACTATGTATACGGAGCACAAACTTACACTTTTTTCTCTTTGTCAAGCACCATTTCATGTCAACCAGATACAGGAAATCTATAGAAAATAGAAGTAAAATCAAGAAAATTTTCAAATAATGAGTAAGATACACCACCTATTTACTCTGTATTAAAGATCGCTTTGCCTCCATCTTCCTAGTTATTGATTCTCTCTCTAGAATTCCTAGCCGCGACACGTGCATCTGCATTCTTTGATTCACGTTTTCTTTTGCCACGTGAAGTGCGTCTTGACTTAGGGGTACGAGTTTTTGTTGCACGCTTTTCGGTGTTCTCTTGCGTGGTGGTGCTGATTACTTTTTGAGTAATAGATGGGAGTTCATCAGGCCATGGCGTTCGCTTAGCTGCCGCTGTCATTTCTAATGGAGGATCAATTATCCACCTGGCATCAGAAATCAGAACTTGGGTTTAAAGATACTTATGAATCATGATAGCAATTATAAAAGTTTCAAAAATACAAATTTTATGGAATTACTAGTTAGGCTCAAGGTGGGAGGAATTATATACTTATTGGACTTTAATTTTATGCTATAAGTATAGTATGATGTTCTGAATTTGTAGGTCAAAATAATCAAATTTAGAGTGCCAAATAAGAAGTCGAAACAATGGAATTGATTATTGAGAAGAAATGTAAAATTATCAAACTATCCCTAACTTCAAAAGAATGGTTAATACGATTCTGATGCGCATCATCCACATCGCACTAATTACTTTGGAAATGAACATCCAAACGCCTTGATGTGGCAGATTCAGCCAATTACTAATGAATCATGAATGTATTGGTTTGTGTTATTTTTAATCTCAAGCAGGTCAAACAAAGCTATAAAAAACGGGTCAAAAGGCTGCCTTGAAAATTGCCTAAAGTGTAATTTTAATGCATACAACCACCTAGTATCGTTTTATTTAAAGATTTAGATTAATATTGTAGTTATATTATATTTTTAACCATGTTTAATACATTACTTATTTATCAAAAAAAATTACAACCAGACAAAAAGGTGTCTTTGGGTCAAACCCAACGTATAATAAAAATGACCAGTATCCAATCGCGCCTCTACCAAAGACTAATGTTTAGTTGTAATCCTCATGATATATCGCTTGAGACAATAGTCCAATACAAACCCAAAAAAATAAAGAATTTGCTATCGATTATATGGTTTGGACAACCACCCAACAAACATTCCTCCTTAAATATAGCCAATTTTGTAAAATATTCTAGGCCGTTTTGACATTATATACTTCATAGAAAACTCTAAGGGAGACCAAGTGATTTGTAGTCATTGAGGCAAATCAGGCAATTAGATCTCTAAAATCAGTTCATGAGGGTCAACACAACACGTGTACTTGTATGCGCATGCATACCTATAAACATACAATCATCACTCATCAAAGCACATTAAACCAAGCCGTTAAGTTCATTAACTACTTCATATTTTCCAAACACTTAACCCCACCCCCCCCCACCCCCACCCCCCCCACCCCAATTCTCTGATTATTACAGCTTCAAACTATCTAAAGCAACACGTTCTATTCGGTTGACCACCTGATGTGGTTATCTTTTAATCTATTCCAAAACACACATCCAAACGCTATGTTAGAAACATTGCCCATTGACCATTGCCATGCCTTAAAAACCTACAGCAGTACAGCACTATGAAATTGCTCTATGCAGGGGTACACTACAGGATTCTAGGACAAGAAGAATTCAACTATCAACACAATTTTGGAATTTCTTACATTTTGCATATGTAGTGATAAATATTTGATGCCAATTGCCAATGCAAAAAAATAATCAAAAGACGCAAAAGCAAGCAAGATGACTAACCCAGAAGGGAATTTGCTATCCGCACGAGCCTCAGCCCGAAGCCACCAAAGCATCACTTTCTTCCCACAACCACCTAGCGGTTCCACCATCGAAGAATCTTTGAGCAAAGAAAGAGGATTCTCAATATCATCCCCTGCAAGCACCACCTCCAAATCTTTAATCCAATCAGGCCTAAATTCAGCTTCCTTCCACACCAACCTCGAGTTCATCACAAACCCTGACCACTCCAACTTCCTCGGCAACACCATCGCCATGTCACCAATATAATTCGCACTCTTTCGTTTGTATACAACAGAATTAAACGTGTGCCACCCGATTAACCGGTCAGATGAATTGCAAGCCGGACCTTGAACCGGCAACGTTAATTTCTTCTCATCTTCTCCATCCACGATCTTCTGAACCTCAAACGGGTCTTCATCCGGACGACTCGAATGAGCAAGAATCCCAACCGAAACAGCACCGATCCACTCAACCTTTTGAATCTCATCAAAGAGTTCCAAACTATGCATATTACTATCATCAGCAAACATTACAATCCCATCCAACTTCTCTTCTCTCACAACCCTAAATCATCGAAAATTAGGTCACTTACAATCAAATTCATCATAAACCGAAATAAAACTTCAAATTTACCTCAACGCTCGCAACCGCATCTGAGATTCCATCTCATGTCTAGCCTCCCAAAAAACCGGCATCCTCTTCTCAAATCCAACATGCTTAACTTGCACCTTCGAATTCGCTATCGATTTCGCCAGCAACGCAGCGGTCTCATTCGTGACACCACCGGCTTCGACAACAATCCACACCACATCATACGGCAAATTCATCAACGTATGCATCAATCCAGTCATATGCAACGCTTGAAACGTCCTCACATACGTCGGAGTCACAACAATCAAACTCCTAGGGTTTCTAATCCCGTACTGAACCTTCTGTTCACGTTGAACCGCTTCAATTATCCTATGAGCTTTCATAACCTCCACCGGATCCGGATGCGGCCACGGTCGGATCCGAATCCCGTGGCGCCCGACCACAACTCTGCTCGTAACATTAACCGGATCGGGATCCCGCCGGAGAGAGGTGGTAAACGACAGCGTTTGGGCGATATCGGTTGAGGCTCGAAACGACGTCGTTGTGGAGGTGTATAAGTTGTTAATTGAAGTTGTGAAGAGTAGGTAAAACACTAAACGAGAGAATCTGAAACCGAGAACTAGACTAACGAGACAGCATAAACAATGGAGGAGTAACCAGATGATACCTGACGGCGATTTAACGGCGTTAGGTCCGTCTGTAGCTGAATCTAACGGCGATTGGTTTCTGAAACTGTTGCTCCGGCGATTAGCGTAACTCTGCTGTAACGCCAGCAGTTTCATTTTGTTTCTCTCTCTCTCTCTCTTTCTCTAACAAATTAACTTCTGTTTCTGTATGTATGTATGTATGAGATTGATATGAAGTGTGAATTTGGTGAGATTAGGTTGAACAAACATGAGAGTGATGTGAAGAAGGATGCTTTGAATCTACGAATGAATGTGATTGGGATTTGAATATTGCAGAATTAATGAAAAGAAAGCATGGTTGGGGTTGGGGTCATTATCGTTGCAGATGAAATGAGATTCTTATTTGACTATCTTTTTAGGCCGTGGTGGTGATGATGATGATGAAGATAATCGTGGAGAATTGGAGTAAATCTCGGTGTCTGATTTTTGTGAATTTACATTCTACCGCCTTCGACTTTTTTTCATTGATTTAAAGGGTAAGTTTCAAATTTTGTCATTTATGTTTTTAACACTAATGGTGTTAGATTTCTGTAGTTAGATTTAGAACTGGCAAAACAAGCCTGTCAATTCCATTTTTTTTTTTTGTTGATATGGGTATTTTAAATTTTAAGATTGTTTAAGATGGATAAAACAAAATTAGTCACTAATTTGGATGGGTTATGAAGTAGTGGATAAAAAAAAGAGTAGGCCAGGATGAGTGTAAGATAAAACCCAAGCGGGTCAGAATTGGTATGAGATAAAATCATTAAACTATTTACTACTAATAGATATATCTTCACAACTGTGACTTCACCAATCGCCGTCATGGTATTCTTCTGTCGTTTTTCGTTTAAAAATATTTTGAAAATTTTTCAAATAAAAAAAACCAAAAATAATAAAAAAAAATTGTAAAAAAAATCAAAAAAAATTGTAAAAAATTCAAAAGAATTAAAAAATCCAAAAAATCAAAAAAATTCTACAATAATAAATAAAAATATCTAAAAATCCAAAAATTCAAATAAATAAATAAAAATAAAAAAAATTCTAAAATATAAAAAAATTCTAAAATATAAAAAAATTCTAAAGAATATTAAAAAATTTTAAAAATCAAAAAACATTGTAAAAAAGTCAAAAAATACAAAAAAAAAATTAGGAAATTCAAAAAAATAAAGAAAAATAAAAAAACTCAAAAAAATCAAATAACCAAAAAATCAAAATAATTGTAAAAAAATTAAAAGATTTGTAATAAAATTTTAAAAAATCTAGAAAATCAAAAAAAGATAAAAAAAAATCTAAACATTCAAAAAAATTAAAATAATTCTAAAAATTTCTAAAACATAAAAGTGTAAAAAAAATTTAAAAATCAAAAATATATTTTTTTTAAATTGATAGATTTTTTTATTTTTAGAAATTTTTGATTTTTTTGAACTTTTTTGAATTTTTTGAATTTTTTTTATTTTTTGACTTTTCAGAATTTTTTTTACTTTTTACAAATTTTTTTATTTTTAGTTGTTTATTGATTTTTTTATTTTTCTGAATTTTTTGAAATTTTTACAATTTTTTTGATTTTTTTAAAATTTTTTTATCTTTACAATTCTTTTTGATTTTTTAGAATTTTTAGGATTTTTTTTTAGAATTTTTATGACTTTTTAATTTTTTTACAATTTTTTGATTCTTTTATTTTTTAGGTTTTTTATACTTTTTTAGAATTTTTTTGAATTTTTAAGATTTTTTAGAATTCTTTTGAATTTTTTAGAACTTTTATGTTTTTTATGTTTTTTATATTTTTAATTTTTTAATTATTTTTTCATCTCATCTTTACCCAAACCTATATTAACCTAAACTCATTCTAACTCAAACCAATCTTGACCCATTACTCATCCGACCTTTTTTTAAAATACTCTTTGTGACCTATACTCATCCTGACCCAAACTCGTCTTGACTCATTACCTAAACCCATCCAACTTGCCCACCTTGCCACCACTAGTTAGATTCAATCACCTACTACTGAAATGACTAGACTATCCTTACTAATTATAAATTTAAAATATGATATATAAAATAATATATAATAATTGTCACTTTATATCTTTTTCTCACCCCTCTCTCTCGTAGGTACCAGCCACCACCACCTACGTCTTGCCACCACCACCATTCTTCTCTCTCTAGCAAGTTTCCGATAAGTTCTTTTTCATCTTCATGTTCACTCTTTGGTTAGATCAACTGTCACTGAACCTTAATATGGCAATATATGTTTATCTGACGAATTGGTAAACTCCGTTTAGGGTTTCGACGAACTCCAGTGGTTATAACTTCCAGGAGAAGATTATGACCAAATCGGTGGCGGCTAAGACAGAAGCCAGTGAATAAGTTCCAGTAATGTTGAAGTATGTTGCCGACATAGGTAAGATTGGGGACGAGTCCTACATATGGGTCAACAAAAGTCAAGAGTCAACGAGTGTGGGGTGGGTGGTGGAAAACGTGTAGAGTGAAAAAGTGAGAAAGACAGAAAAAAAGTGATATATATATATATATAGAGAGAGAGAGAGAGGGGGGGATGGTTAATGATGTGCGTGAAGTGTGTTATGGTTTTAATGTTTATTTTAAGCACTTTTACACTTTTTAGCCAAGTTTTAAATTTATAAAACACGATATTTACTAACACTAAACACACATATGGGCAGGTGCACCCATCGTGAGCGTAGTATAGTGTTGGTAAGATATCGAGGTCGTCCAAGGACACAAGAGCTTTTAGTACCGGTTTATCCTCAACGTCTAATCAAATCAAAAAGTTAGAAAAAAGGTTTTAAACTAGAAAAATAAAAACTAACTAAAATGCTGAAAATAAAATAAAAAGAAAAACAGATAGACAAGATGAATCACTTGGCTCCGACTCGTGTATAGTGTAACCTTTGATTATTTCCGCACTTTTGCACTTTTTAAGAGATTATCTTAGTTATTGTAGTAGGCCCCTCTTTTGAAGGTGACGTTACCCTCAACCCAGTAGTTTGAGTCAGCAAGGATACAATCCTAAAGGGTCGGATTATTGAAAGATAATTAATTAAGTTATTAATGCATATTATGGTAGGCCCCTCTTTTGAAGGTGACGTTACCCTCGGCTAAGTAGTCTGAGTCAGCAGGGATACAGTCCTAAGTAGTCGGGTTAAAGTATTAATACTAGCTTACATATGAGGGGATCAAAGAGTTTGGACCCCCGCCATCCAATACCGTTAAGTATTGAAGGAGGTCCTACTAAATTTGACTCAGGTCCTTGCAGGATCTATACACTGAACAAGGCAAGACTCTTACCAAACTGTTCCATTAACCCCCGACCAGGTAGCCAACATACCTCCATAGAGACCGTGGAGATATGAATGGTGAAAATCTTTTATTTTATATAGATAGTAAAATAATGCTAAGACACCACGGACAAACGATAAGGAAAAATCACCTTCAACATAAGAAACTAGTTATTAAAGTCATTAATACAAAACCAAGTAAAAAGTGCGAAAAGATTAAAAATAAAAAGTATTACACTAGACACTTTGTCTTCACCAAGTGATGTAAGAGACTTAGGCAAACATGGCCTTGATTGTCAAGAACTCTTACGATCAATCTTGGATCCCGAGACGACTCACACACTCTATGATGGACAATGGATGATGGTGGTGGATGATGGTGTTATGGTGGTGGTGGGTGGTGGGTGAAGTGTGAGAGAGGTGGTGTGCCAAGGGATGGTTTGCAATTGAGCCAAGCACTCCTATTTATAGGCTGAACAGAAGCTCGGGCACGGCCCCGTGTCCATTGGGCATGGCCCCGTGTCCACATCCTTCTCTGTCTTCATTAATTGCATTTTGTCTGCATCAGTTGACCACGCCCCCGTGTCTACTGGGCACGCCCCCGTGTGCAGAAGCAAATCTGTACTATCAAGATTTCCCCAGATCCTGCGAATCTTAGAGTTGACCACGGCCCCGTGTCCGCTGAGCACGACCCCGTGGTGGGCGATAAAAGCTTCTACAGCTTTGTCTTTTCTGCTGGCACTTGGGCACGCCCCCGTGTTCACTGAGCACGGGGGGTGTTCAGCCTTCTGTTTTCTTGTTTTGCTTGGGAAGGTGCTATCGTGGGGTCGGGCATGTCACGTTTGATCCTTTTCTTGTATTTATGTTAGATTTAGCTGTCTTTTTGCTTCTTTTGTTAATTTGAGCTTATTTAATCCTGAAAATACAAAAGGAAGACAAAAGCACACTTTTTCCAACATTAGTACTAAAAAAGGGTTAGTTTTATGCCACAATTGATGTAATTTATATGTTGCATTTTGCACACATCAGTTAACGTACGATATCCCTTAACGTACGATGCGTACGAGATGAAATTACGCACGTTATAAAACTAAAAACCCTAATCACGCATGTTGAAAAAACATAATCACGCATGTTGAAAACCATAATCACGCTTGTTGAAAACCATAATCACGCATGAACATAATCACGCACGTACAAAATCAGAAATCATGCATGGGGTAAAACCCTAATCACAAATGTTATAAAACTAATCACGCATGTTATTATTTCATCTCGTACGTATTGTACGTTAAGGGATATTGTATTTTACACTTTCACTATATTTATATATACATATATACACACACACACACATTTATATATATATATAGGGAGTCGCTAAAATGAAAACCACCTCCAGTTGTAAGAACCATGAGAACCACTCTCCACCAATCATATTTTGCCAACAAAAAATGTAGTTTGGTCATTTACTCCATATGTCAAATCTCACCTTCTCTCTTCATTTATATCCCACCCTCTCTCTCTTCCTTTAAAGTTGCAGACATCCTTTGATATTCGAAACTTTCTTTTCACTCCATCTCTCATATCTCTCTCTCTCTCTCTCTCTTGAAATACCTCACCACCATCATCTTCCTCACCTTTCCGACCTTTGAACCCCACACACTAACTGATGAAGCTTTTGAAACTCATCCCTCTAACTGATGAAGATTTTGAAACTCATCCCTCTCGGGACATCACCACCGCCGACATTCGCCGCCCCCTTCATCTTCTCCATCTTTTCCCGTCCGGCGACATCACCACCACCACCGCCATCATCATCGCTGTGATGAGTTGTGGTGTTAAGTTGTTCTCTGCTTCTTCTGCTTGAAGCAGTCGCCGACCAGATTCACATCGAGGATGGTGTGAGGTGGCGGTGGGTTTGGTGGTGTGGGGAGGTGGTGGTCGGTGGCGGAACATGTTTGTTTGATATTGTTTGTTCAGTTTTCCTTTGATTTGGGTATTTTTACTAGGTATTGCTTCTATTAAAATACCCACTTTGGGGTTGTTCTTTTGGTGGGTGTTCTTGAATTTTTTATTTTGAATCATGTATAATGTTTTTGATTTTGAATCTAGGATGGGGTTGTATGAAAATACCCACTTTGGGGTTGTTCTTTTGGTGGGTGTTCTTGAATTTTTGATTTTGAATCATGTATAATGTTTTTGATTTTGAATCTGTGATGGGGTTTCATACAACTTGATTTTGAAGTGTGGTTTGTTGCAGGTGGGGATTCAACTGTGTGTTTGATATTAGGTTTTTGAACTGTGGGTTTTTGGGTGGCGATGATGCAAAAAAAAAACTAGATTTTTGATGACGATGGCGCGGCAAGGACGGCGGAGGGTAGGTTTTTGAACCAGCAAACCACTTTGTAGCCTTTTAATTATCGGAAAATCTGAGCCAACCCTCGTTTTTTTTCGAGATACACTTTTGTTTTGATGCTGTTGGTTTTTTATATTTTCTCCCCTCTAGTCGATAATGATAACGATATATCTGAGACACCTCCCGAGTATGCGATTTCTGTGTGCGTTCGTTTTTGCGTAAAAAAGTTTTGTAAAAAGAAAAAGTTAAACCGTAAACTTTTTAACGTAAAAGGTAAACTGTTTAACGTAAAAACCTAAAACGTAAAAAGTTTTACGTACAACATAAAAAGTTTGCGTTCTCTGGGTGCGTTCGTGTTGCGTAAAAATGTTGTTGTAAAAAAAATGTTAAACCGTAAACTTTTTATCGTAAAACGTAAAAAGTTTTACGTAAAACGTAAAAAGTTTTACGTACAACGTAAAAAGTTTGTTTTTTCTGGGTGCGTTCGTGTTGCGTAAAAATGTTTTTTGTAAAAAAAAATGTTAAACCGTAAAATTTTTAACGTAAAACGTAAAACGTAAAAAGTTTAACGTAAAACGTAAACTTATTTAACGTAAAACGAAAAAACGTAAAACGTAAAAAGTTTTACGTAAAACGTAAAAAGTTTTAACGTAAATCGTAAAACGTAAAAAACGACGTGTTAAAAACGGCGCGTAAAAAACGGCGTGCAAAAACCGGCGCGTAAAAAATCCGGGCGTGAAAAAAATACGCGTTAAAAACGGCGAATGAAAAAGCCGAGCGTAAAAATGGCGTGCAAAAACCGGCGCGCAAAATAAATTTGTTTTGTTAAAAAATCTGAATTTAAAAATGATTTTTAATAAAAAAATTATATTTAAAAAATAAAAAGTAATATAATAAAACAAAAAAAGTAATAAAAATTAATAAAGACTAAAAGACAAAAAAGTAATTTTACTATATTACCCTTTTGGATTAAAATATTAAAAACATAATAAGACAAAAACTATTTAATATTAATATTAACTACTTTTAATCTCATCCATTGATCTTGAATATTTAATGGTTAGAAACTGGTTCTCGCGGTTCTTACAACTGGAGGTGATTTTCATTTTAGCTGTCCCATATATATATATAGGGAGGGGCTCATGCGAGAACCACCCTTATTGTGAGAACCTTGAGAACCAATGTGAACACAACCTAAAATAGCTAAAAAAACCTAAAAAAACCTAACCCCCACCCCCCCCCTCCCTAAAAAAAAACCTAACCCCCCCAAGCTAAATGCTAAAAAAAACCTAACCCCCCCCCCCCCCCCCAAAAAAAAAAAAACCTAACCCCCCCAGCTCCCAAGCTAAAATGCTAAAAACTAAACCCCCAACAAACCTAAAAAAATCTTAAAAAAATCTAAAAAAATCAAAAAAAAATCTAAAAAGTTTTTTTTTGAATTTTTTAATATTTTTTATGTTAAAATCGCTACTTTTAGAAGCAAAAATTTTTTTTTTTTTTTTTTTTAATTTAAATTTTTTTTTTTTTTGCTTCGAAAAGTAGCGATTTTTTTATAAAAAATATTAAAAAATTCAAAAAAAAAAAATTTTGTGTGATTTTTAGGCATTTTTTGTGTGTTCACATTGGTTCTCGCGGTTCTCACAATAAGAGGTGGTTCTCGCATGATCTTCTCCATATATATATATATATATAGGGGAAAGATAAATCGAAAACCCACTTGAGTTGAGAAAACCCAAATAAACCCTATGAAACATTTTTATTTTTTTTTTCTAAAAAAATAGGGAATGTAACATAAATGTACATGGACCTATTTATGAAAAAAAATGAAAAAAACGCTTACTAGTTTTTTTAAAATTTTTTTTGAAAATTTGTATGTTACATTTTTTTTGGACATATATATTATGTAACCTGAAATTTGTAACATTTAAAAAAAAAAAAACTACTCGGTGTTTTTTTGTGTTTCTTTTTTAAAAATGTTCAAATATATGTATATTACATTTCCTATTTTTTTTAGAAATGTTTCTTGAGTTTACATGGGTTTTTTACAAAGGTTTTCTAAGTTTTCTCAACTCAAGTGGGTTTTCGATTTATCCTTCCCCTATATATATATATATATATATATATATAGGTAGAGGATCATGTACAAAGTCCATCTTTTGTAAGAAGTGTAAGAAATAATTTGGGAATGACAAGTGTCCCTCATCTTAATTAATTCAAAAGGGTATATTAGTAATTGTACATTCTTGTCAATTAATTGATTTCCAATATAACTGAAAAAAAAAACTGGCGATGAGAATATTTAGGGATTGATTGTTTCATCTCTATCTCCGATTCAGATCATCTTCTCCGACCATCTTGTTAACCTTCCGTCATCATCATCACAGTTCACGTCATCTTCTCCGATTTGAACACCTACATCTCCGACCACCGTCACCAATTTCTTACGTCTCCACAAATCATTCACCGTCATCGTCTTTCATCTTCGTCATCCTCATTTCTGATCGTGACTTGAATCATAGTCATGGTGTTTTAAAACACCACACCATGAACAATGTCTACAGATAAAACACCATGACTTGAATCATAGTCATGGTGTTTTAAAATCTAGGAATGTTTTTGTATTGATAAAACACCACGCCATGAACAATGTCTCCTGATAAAACACCATGACTTGAATCATAGATGGTTAAAACACCACGCCATGAACAATGTCTCCAGATAAAACACCATGACTTGAATCATAGTCATGGTGTTTTAAAATCTGGGAATGTTTTGTATTGATAAAACACTACGCCATGAACAATGTCTCCAGATAAAACACCATGACTTGAATCATAGTCATGGTGTTTTAAAATCTGGGAATGTTTTGTATTGATAAAACACTACGCCATGAACAATGTCTCCAGATAAAACACCATGACTTGAATCATAGATGTTTAAAACACCACGCCATGAACAATGTCTCCAGATAAAACACCATGACTTGAATCATAGTCAATTTATCCAGTTGTTTTAAAACACCACGCCATGAATCTGATTATAGATCTCTTTATGATAACGTATGAAGAACATGCAACCAAAGACCTCCTACAATTAAGGTGAATCATTAATTCCGATATTTAAGGAAAAAGGAGCGAATTTAGGAGTTTTTGGTTGTGTAGGTTACGGTTACCATATTTCAAATATTTAAAAAGACACTATTGCCCTTCAATTTTACATAAGGCCCCTCTAATTAAAACACAATTTACATTTTTATACCCTATTAATCTCAACCATTAGATCAAATATCCAATTGTTTAAAACACTTCTTACCCTTCTTACATTTTAGACACTTTTTACCATATCCCTATATATATATATATATGTATATGGTTAGGGATAAAGGTTCCTGTAAAAAAGGCTAAAGTGTGAGAAAGGTAAGAAAAAATCTCAGCCATTAGATCATTCCATATCAATTAAATTAGATCAAGGTTATATTAGTAATTCTACCAATAAACCTAATTAAGGATCAAATCTTTGTAACCGATTTTAATGAGTTATTTTAGGGAATTCGAATTTTGAATATATTATCACCTAAATATTACAATTAAAATCTCAACCAATATCTTGTTTGATCAGTATACGCATACAGATTCCGTACGCATACAATCTTAAGTCGAATTCATATTTTCCTTCTGCATGGAGAACGACGATCAAGGTAATTCCGTATGTGTTGTTTTTCGTTTATTATGTAATTGTAATTAATATTCAAGAACACCAGTTCGTTTAATTGTAATTGTCAGTTTTTAAATCAACTGTTATGTCAATTTTCAAGAACACCAGTTCGTAACTCTGTATGGTGTTTTTTTTTGCATGGGTGTTGTTCATTTAGTAGACCAGTTTATTCAATGACATGGCCGGTAATCCTTTCAGGGTGTTTTATATGCGCATAGTGTTTTTGATGCACGAAGGATTTTTTTTATAACTGTTTATTTTTTGATGTAGTTGACTAGTTGATCGTGGTGTTATGTTGTGCATATTAGTTGTGGTGTTTTTTGCTCTGTTACAGTGTATGGTGTTTTTGTATGTGTGTTACTTTACTATACGAAATATTTTGCAATGACACCACGTGTAACGCTTTCAGGGTGTTTTTATATATGCATGGTGTTTTTTATGTATATTATTGAAGTCGGTAGGTGTTTTTTATATCAGTTGATCATGAGATATGGTGTTTTTTTGCATGTGATGTTCCTTACATGGTTTTTATTCGTGCATGGTTTCTTTTTCATGTGTGATCTTCCTTACAGGTTGGAGGGTGTTTTTTTATAACAGTTGTTGATTTTCCTAAAGTTGATTTGTTGTTTTGTGGTGTTATTTTGTACGTATTATGTTGTGGTGTTTTTTTTAC
>JARYGA010060959.1:95151-115196 GCA_030545235.1 Helianthus tuberosus
CGATACACATTGACAACCCTTTTGATGTTTTAGACTATATCTTCCAACGCAGTACAACTTATCCTAATGCTATAAATGCATATAAAGTGTTGTTGACAATTCCGGTAACCGTGGCATCGGTAGAAAGAAGTTTCTCAAAGTTGAAGTTGTTGAAGACCTATTTACGTTCTACAATGTCACAAGAAAGGCTAAACGGGTTGGCGACAATTTCTATTGAAAGTGAAATATTAGACACTATGGATTACAAGGAGTTGATCGAGAGTTTTGCTTCAAAAAAAGCTAGAAGAACCACACTTTTCGCTTAGCAAGTACGTTCTATAACTTGATATTTTTGCTACACTATTTTTGTTAATTTGTTTATCTATTTGATAACAATTATCGTAGTATTATGGGTTATTTGATTGAATGATTGATGAGTTTATATTATATGAAGATTTGCGAATATGGCCCAAATTTTTTATCTCGAACAGGGCCAAAAAAATTTTTTTGTGATTTTCGGAGACGGCCCTGCTCTCCGGGGTACTCCGAATACACCCTACTCTCCCGTTGGCCGACTAGGGTCTGCCTAGCAACTTTTACAACACTGCATGTATGAGACTATAAATATGAGAGTAGTATGTAGGTGGAGTTTGGAGAGGAGAAAACAACACGCCTTTGTTGAGGAGGGGGAGGAGACGGCTTCTATTTATGAAAGTTTTTTGAGCCTAATTCTAATAGATACCTGCAACTTGGGCTTGCCAAGATTGGACTTATGTAAACTGAGCCTATCATATTAGGCTTTGGTGCATTTAGAAGGGTATACACATAGTTATACTTTGTATATGTCATGTTAATATTTTTATTATATCCCGTTAAAACTTAAAACAACAAATACATTCATATAATAAGACCAAGTCACCAAACTTAAAACAACAAATACATTCTTTATATAATAAGACCTTTTGCATTAATAGTTTGATCAAAGATTTCGAGTTCTCGCACCTTTAAATTGGCCTACACTTCAATTACATTTCTTTAATCTAGCACAACTTGATGAAACAAAATTGATGGAGATGTAGGCTCAAGATCGGAGATACTTGGTTTTGACTTTTGACATTAAAATATTTGACTTGTCAAATGTATGCCCAAGTTAAAAACACTAATTTATACATTTTAGTCATGGTTTTGCATCGAGATAGATGGTAACAAAATCAGATCGTCCATTCATCCAAAAGAATTTATCAAACAGATTGTATCTCACCTTCACAAATATTGGAACGACCATCCGCATATCAAAAGCCTATCCACCAAAAGTCAAAACAACCCATAAAGACAATGAATGTTAATGGTCGATTGGGGTTGTTGGATTCGATTCAAGTAGTGCCCATACGCTAATCTTCAAATACCATTTTAGTATTTCCTGAGAACTATGTATACGGAGCACAAACTTACACTTTTTTCTCTTTGTCAAGCACCATTTCATGTCAACCAGATACAGGAAATCTATAGAAAATAGAAGTAAAATCAAGAAAATTTTCAAATAATGAGTAAGATACACCACCTATTTACTCTGTATTAAAGATCGCTTTGCCTCCATCTTCCTAGTTATTGATTCTCTCTCTAGAATTCCTAGCCGCGACACGTGCATCTGCATTCTTTGATTCACGTTTTCTTTTGCCACGTGAAGTGCGTCTTGACTTAGGGGTACGAGTTTTTGTTGCACGCTTTTCGGTGTTCTCTTGCGTGGTGGTGCTGATTACTTTTTGAGTAATAGATGGGAGTTCATCAGGCCATGGCGTTCGCTTAGCTGCCGCTGTCATTTCTAATGGAGGATCAATTATCCACCTGGCATCAGAAATCAGAACTTGGGTTTAAAGATACTTATGAATCATGATAGCAATTATAAAAGTTTCAAAAATACAAATTTTATGGAATTACTAGTTAGGCTCAAGGTGGGAGGAATTATATACTTATTGGACTTTAATTTTATGCTATAAGTATAGTATGATGTTCTGAATTTGTAGGTCAAAATAATCAAATTTAGAGTGCCAAATAAGAAGTCGAAACAATGGAATTGATTATTGAGAAGAAATGTAAAATTATCAAACTATCCCTAACTTCAAAAGAATGGTTAATACGATTCTGATGCGCATCATCCACATCGCACTAATTACTTTGGAAATGAACATCCAAACGCCTTGATGTGGCAGATTCAGCCAATTACTAATGAATCATGAATGTATTGGTTTGTGTTATTTTTAATCTCAAGCAGGTCAAACAAAGCTATAAAAAACGGGTCAAAAGGCTGCCTTGAAAATTGCCTAAAGTGTAATTTTAATGCATACAACCACCTAGTATCGTTTTATTTAAAGATTTAGATTAATATTGTAGTTATATTATATTTTTAACCATGTTTAATACATTACTTATTTATCAAAAAAAATTACAACCAGACAAAAAGGTGTCTTTGGGTCAAACCCAACGTATAATAAAAATGACCAGTATCCAATCGCGCCTCTACCAAAGACTAATGTTTAGTTGTAATCCTCATGATATATCGCTTGAGACAATAGTCCAATACAAACCCAAAAAAATAAAGAATTTGCTATCGA
This sequence comes from Helianthus tuberosus, assembly GCA_030545235.1. Classification (NCBI taxonomy): domain Eukaryota; kingdom Viridiplantae; phylum Streptophyta; class Magnoliopsida; order Asterales; family Asteraceae; genus Helianthus; species Helianthus tuberosus. The sequence continues at coordinate 97,743 of JARYGA010060959.1, forward strand.
TTATATGGTTTGGACAACCACCCAACAAACATTCCTCCTTAAATATAGCCAATTTTGTAAAATATTCTAGGCCGTTTTGACATTATATACTTCATAGAAAACTCTAAGGGAGACCAAGTGATTTGTAGTCATTGAGGCAAATCAGGCAATTAGATCTCTAAAATCAGTTCATGAGGGTCAACACAACACGTGTACTTGTATGCGCATGCATACCTATAAACATACAATCATCACTCATCAAAGCACATTAAACCAAGCCGTTAAGTTCATTAACTACTTCATATTTTCCAAACACTTAACCCCACCCCCCCCCACCCCCACCCCCCCCACCCCAATTCTCTGATTATTACAGCTTCAAACTATCTAAAGCAACACGTTCTATTCGGTTGACCACCTGATGTGGTTATCTTTTAATCTATTCCAAAACACACATCCAAACGCTATGTTAGAAACATTGCCCATTGACCATTGCCATGCCTTAAAAACCTACAGCAGTACAGCACTATGAAATTGCTCTATGCAGGGGTACACTACAGGATTCTAGGACAAGAAGAATTCAACTATCAACACAATTTTGGAATTTCTTACATTTTGCATATGTAGTGATAAATATTTGATGCCAATTGCCAATGCAAAAAAATAATCAAAAGACGCAAAAGCAAGCAAGATGACTAACCCAGAAGGGAATTTGCTATCCGCACGAGCCTCAGCCCGAAGCCACCAAAGCATCACTTTCTTCCCACAACCACCTAGCGGTTCCACCATCGAAGAATCTTTGAGCAAAGAAAGAGGATTCTCAATATCATCCCCTGCAAGCACCACCTCCAAATCTTTAATCCAATCAGGCCTAAATTCAGCTTCCTTCCACACCAACCTCGAGTTCATCACAAACCCTGACCACTCCAACTTCCTCGGCAACACCATCGCCATGTCACCAATATAATTCGCACTCTTTCGTTTGTATACAACAGAATTAAACGTGTGCCACCCGATTAACCGGTCAGATGAATTGCAAGCCGGACCTTGAACCGGCAACGTTAATTTCTTCTCATCTTCTCCATCCACGATCTTCTGAACCTCAAACGGGTCTTCATCCGGACGACTCGAATGAGCAAGAATCCCAACCGAAACAGCACCGATCCACTCAACCTTTTGAATCTCATCAAAGAGTTCCAAACTATGCATATTACTATCATCAGCAAACATTACAATCCCATCCAACTTCTCTTCTCTCACAACCCTAAATCATCGAAAATTAGGTCACTTACAATCAAATTCATCATAAACCGAAATAAAACTTCAAATTTACCTCAACGCTCGCAACCGCATCTGAGATTCCATCTCATGTCTAGCCTCCCAAAAAACCGGCATCCTCTTCTCAAATCCAACATGCTTAACTTGCACCTTCGAATTCGCTATCGATTTCGCCAGCAACGCAGCGGTCTCATTCGTGACACCACCGGCTTCGACAACAATCCACACCACATCATACGGCAAATTCATCAACGTATGCATCAATCCAGTCATATGCAACGCTTGAAACGTCCTCACATACGTCGGAGTCACAACAATCAAACTCCTAGGGTTTCTAATCCCGTACTGAACCTTCTGTTCACGTTGAACCGCTTCAATTATCCTATGAGCTTTCATAACCTCCACCGGATCCGGATGCGGCCACGGTCGGATCCGAATCCCGTGGCGCCCGACCACAACTCTGCTCGTAACATTAACCGGATCGGGATCCCGCCGGAGAGAGGTGGTAAACGACAGCGTTTGGGCGATATCGGTTGAGGCTCGAAACGACGTCGTTGTGGAGGTGTATAAGTTGTTAATTGAAGTTGTGAAGAGTAGGTAAAACACTAAACGAGAGAATCTGAAACCGAGAACTAGACTAACGAGACAGCATAAACAATGGAGGAGTAACCAGATGATACCTGACGGCGATTTAACGGCGTTAGGTCCGTCTGTAGCTGAATCTAACGGCGATTGGTTTCTGAAACTGTTGCTCCGGCGATTAGCGTAACTCTGCTGTAACGCCAGCAGTTTCATTTTGTTTCTCTCTCTCTCTCTCTTTCTCTAACAAATTAACTTCTGTTTCTGTATGTATGTATGTATGAGATTGATATGAAGTGTGAATTTGGTGAGATTAGGTTGAACAAACATGAGAGTGATGTGAAGAAGGATGCTTTGAATCTACGAATGAATGTGATTGGGATTTGAATATTGCAGAATTAATGAAAAGAAAGCATGGTTGGGGTTGGGGTCATTATCGTTGCAGATGAAATGAGATTCTTATTTGACTATCTTTTTAGGCCGTGGTGGTGATGATGATGATGAAGATAATCGTGGAGAATTGGAGTAAATCTCGGTGTCTGATTTTTGTGAATTTACATTCTACCGCCTTCGACTTTTTTTCATTGATTTAAAGGGTAAGTTTCAAATTTTGTCATTTATGTTTTTAACACTAATGGTGTTAGATTTCTGTAGTTAGATTTAGAACTGGCAAAACAAGCCTGTCAATTCCATTTTTTTTTTTTGTTGATATGGGTATTTTAAATTTTAAGATTGTTTAAGATGGATAAAACAAAATTAGTCACTAATTTGGATGGGTTATGAAGTAGTGGATAAAAAAAAGAGTAGGCCAGGATGAGTGTAAGATAAAACCCAAGCGGGTCAGAATTGGTATGAGATAAAATCATTAAACTATTTACTACTAATAGATATATCTTCACAACTGTGACTTCACCAATCGCCGTCATGGTATTCTTCTGTCGTTTTTCGTTTAAAAATATTTTGAAAATTTTTCAAATAAAAAAAACCAAAAATAATAAAAAAAAATTGTAAAAAAAATCAAAAAAAATTGTAAAAAATTCAAAAGAATTAAAAAATCCAAAAAATCAAAAAAATTCTACAATAATAAATAAAAATATCTAAAAATCCAAAAATTCAAATAAATAAATAAAAATAAAAAAAATTCTAAAATATAAAAAAATTCTAAAATATAAAAAAATTCTAAAGAATATTAAAAAATTTTAAAAATCAAAAAACATTGTAAAAAAGTCAAAAAATACAAAAAAAAAATTAGGAAATTCAAAAAAATAAAGAAAAATAAAAAAACTCAAAAAAATCAAATAACCAAAAAATCAAAATAATTGTAAAAAAATTAAAAGATTTGTAATAAAATTTTAAAAAATCTAGAAAATCAAAAAAAGATAAAAAAAAATCTAAACATTCAAAAAAATTAAAATAATTCTAAAAATTTCTAAAACATAAAAGTGTAAAAAAAATTTAAAAATCAAAAATATATTTTTTTTAAATTGATAGATTTTTTTATTTTTAGAAATTTTTGATTTTTTTGAACTTTTTTGAATTTTTTGAATTTTTTTTATTTTTTGACTTTTCAGAATTTTTTTTACTTTTTACAAATTTTTTTATTTTTAGTTGTTTATTGATTTTTTTATTTTTCTGAATTTTTTGAAATTTTTACAATTTTTTTGATTTTTTTAAAATTTTTTTATCTTTACAATTCTTTTTGATTTTTTAGAATTTTTAGGATTTTTTTTTAGAATTTTTATGACTTTTTAATTTTTTTACAATTTTTTGATTCTTTTATTTTTTAGGTTTTTTATACTTTTTTAGAATTTTTTTGAATTTTTAAGATTTTTTAGAATTCTTTTGAATTTTTTAGAACTTTTATGTTTTTTATGTTTTTTATATTTTTAATTTTTTAATTATTTTTTCATCTCATCTTTACCCAAACCTATATTAACCTAAACTCATTCTAACTCAAACCAATCTTGACCCATTACTCATCCGACCTTTTTTTAAAATACTCTTTGTGACCTATACTCATCCTGACCCAAACTCGTCTTGACTCATTACCTAAACCCATCCAACTTGCCCACCTTGCCACCACTAGTTAGATTCAATCACCTACTACTGAAATGACTAGACTATCCTTACTAATTATAAATTTAAAATATGATATATAAAATAATATATAATAATTGTCACTTTATATCTTTTTCTCACCCCTCTCTCTCGTAGGTACCAGCCACCACCACCTACGTCTTGCCACCACCACCATTCTTCTCTCTCTAGCAAGTTTCCGATAAGTTCTTTTTCATCTTCATGTTCACTCTTTGGTTAGATCAACTGTCACTGAACCTTAATATGGCAATATATGTTTATCTGACGAATTGGTAAACTCCGTTTAGGGTTTCGACGAACTCCAGTGGTTATAACTTCCAGGAGAAGATTATGACCAAATCGGTGGCGGCTAAGACAGAAGCCAGTGAATAAGTTCCAGTAATGTTGAAGTATGTTGCCGACATAGGTAAGATTGGGGACGAGTCCTACATATGGGTCAACAAAAGTCAAGAGTCAACGAGTGTGGGGTGGGTGGTGGAAAACGTGTAGAGTGAAAAAGTGAGAAAGACAGAAAAAAAGTGATATATATATATATATAGAGAGAGAGAGAGAGGGGGGGATGGTTAATGATGTGCGTGAAGTGTGTTATGGTTTTAATGTTTATTTTAAGCACTTTTACACTTTTTAGCCAAGTTTTAAATTTATAAAACACGATATTTACTAACACTAAACACACATATGGGCAGGTGCACCCATCGTGAGCGTAGTATAGTGTTGGTAAGATATCGAGGTCGTCCAAGGACACAAGAGCTTTTAGTACCGGTTTATCCTCAACGTCTAATCAAATCAAAAAGTTAGAAAAAAGGTTTTAAACTAGAAAAATAAAAACTAACTAAAATGCTGAAAATAAAATAAAAAGAAAAACAGATAGACAAGATGAATCACTTGGCTCCGACTCGTGTATAGTGTAACCTTTGATTATTTCCGCACTTTTGCACTTTTTAAGAGATTATCTTAGTTATTGTAGTAGGCCCCTCTTTTGAAGGTGACGTTACCCTCAACCCAGTAGTTTGAGTCAGCAAGGATACAATCCTAAAGGGTCGGATTATTGAAAGATAATTAATTAAGTTATTAATGCATATTATGGTAGGCCCCTCTTTTGAAGGTGACGTTACCCTCGGCTAAGTAGTCTGAGTCAGCAGGGATACAGTCCTAAGTAGTCGGGTTAAAGTATTAATACTAGCTTACATATGAGGGGATCAAAGAGTTTGGACCCCCGCCATCCAATACCGTTAAGTATTGAAGGAGGTCCTACTAAATTTGACTCAGGTCCTTGCAGGATCTATACACTGAACAAGGCAAGACTCTTACCAAACTGTTCCATTAACCCCCGACCAGGTAGCCAACATACCTCCATAGAGACCGTGGAGATATGAATGGTGAAAATCTTTTATTTTATATAGATAGTAAAATAATGCTAAGACACCACGGACAAACGATAAGGAAAAATCACCTTCAACATAAGAAACTAGTTATTAAAGTCATTAATACAAAACCAAGTAAAAAGTGCGAAAAGATTAAAAATAAAAAGTATTACACTAGACACTTTGTCTTCACCAAGTGATGTAAGAGACTTAGGCAAACATGGCCTTGATTGTCAAGAACTCTTACGATCAATCTTGGATCCCGAGACGACTCACACACTCTATGATGGACAATGGATGATGGTGGTGGATGATGGTGTTATGGTGGTGGTGGGTGGTGGGTGAAGTGTGAGAGAGGTGGTGTGCCAAGGGATGGTTTGCAATTGAGCCAAGCACTCCTATTTATAGGCTGAACAGAAGCTCGGGCACGGCCCCGTGTCCATTGGGCATGGCCCCGTGTCCACATCCTTCTCTGTCTTCATTAATTGCATTTTGTCTGCATCAGTTGACCACGCCCCCGTGTCTACTGGGCACGCCCCCGTGTGCAGAAGCAAATCTGTACTATCAAGATTTCCCCAGATCCTGCGAATCTTAGAGTTGACCACGGCCCCGTGTCCGCTGAGCACGACCCCGTGGTGGGCGATAAAAGCTTCTACAGCTTTGTCTTTTCTGCTGGCACTTGGGCACGCCCCCGTGTTCACTGAGCACGGGGGGTGTTCAGCCTTCTGTTTTCTTGTTTTGCTTGGGAAGGTGCTATCGTGGGGTCGGGCATGTCACGTTTGATCCTTTTCTTGTATTTATGTTAGATTTAGCTGTCTTTTTGCTTCTTTTGTTAATTTGAGCTTATTTAATCCTGAAAATACAAAAGGAAGACAAAAGCACACTTTTTCCAACATTAGTACTAAAAAAGGGTTAGTTTTATGCCACAATTGATGTAATTTATATGTTGCATTTTGCACACATCAGTTAACGTACGATATCCCTTAACGTACGATGCGTACGAGATGAAATTACGCACGTTATAAAACTAAAAACCCTAATCACGCATGTTGAAAAAACATAATCACGCATGTTGAAAACCATAATCACGCTTGTTGAAAACCATAATCACGCATGAACATAATCACGCACGTACAAAATCAGAAATCATGCATGGGGTAAAACCCTAATCACAAATGTTATAAAACTAATCACGCATGTTATTATTTCATCTCGTACGTATTGTACGTTAAGGGATATTGTATTTTACACTTTCACTATATTTATATATACATATATACACACACACACACATTTATATATATATATAGGGAGTCGCTAAAATGAAAACCACCTCCAGTTGTAAGAACCATGAGAACCACTCTCCACCAATCATATTTTGCCAACAAAAAATGTAGTTTGGTCATTTACTCCATATGTCAAATCTCACCTTCTCTCTTCATTTATATCCCACCCTCTCTCTCTTCCTTTAAAGTTGCAGACATCCTTTGATATTCGAAACTTTCTTTTCACTCCATCTCTCATATCTCTCTCTCTCTCTCTCTCTTGAAATACCTCACCACCATCATCTTCCTCACCTTTCCGACCTTTGAACCCCACACACTAACTGATGAAGCTTTTGAAACTCATCCCTCTAACTGATGAAGATTTTGAAACTCATCCCTCTCGGGACATCACCACCGCCGACATTCGCCGCCCCCTTCATCTTCTCCATCTTTTCCCGTCCGGCGACATCACCACCACCACCGCCATCATCATCGCTGTGATGAGTTGTGGTGTTAAGTTGTTCTCTGCTTCTTCTGCTTGAAGCAGTCGCCGACCAGATTCACATCGAGGATGGTGTGAGGTGGCGGTGGGTTTGGTGGTGTGGGGAGGTGGTGGTCGGTGGCGGAACATGTTTGTTTGATATTGTTTGTTCAGTTTTCCTTTGATTTGGGTATTTTTACTAGGTATTGCTTCTATTAAAATACCCACTTTGGGGTTGTTCTTTTGGTGGGTGTTCTTGAATTTTTTATTTTGAATCATGTATAATGTTTTTGATTTTGAATCTAGGATGGGGTTGTATGAAAATACCCACTTTGGGGTTGTTCTTTTGGTGGGTGTTCTTGAATTTTTGATTTTGAATCATGTATAATGTTTTTGATTTTGAATCTGTGATGGGGTTTCATACAACTTGATTTTGAAGTGTGGTTTGTTGCAGGTGGGGATTCAACTGTGTGTTTGATATTAGGTTTTTGAACTGTGGGTTTTTGGGTGGCGATGATGCAAAAAAAAAACTAGATTTTTGATGACGATGGCGCGGCAAGGACGGCGGAGGGTAGGTTTTTGAACCAGCAAACCACTTTGTAGCCTTTTAATTATCGGAAAATCTGAGCCAACCCTCGTTTTTTTTCGAGATACACTTTTGTTTTGATGCTGTTGGTTTTTTATATTTTCTCCCCTCTAGTCGATAATGATAACGATATATCTGAGACACCTCCCGAGTATGCGATTTCTGTGTGCGTTCGTTTTTGCGTAAAAAAGTTTTGTAAAAAGAAAAAGTTAAACCGTAAACTTTTTAACGTAAAAGGTAAACTGTTTAACGTAAAAACCTAAAACGTAAAAAGTTTTACGTACAACATAAAAAGTTTGCGTTCTCTGGGTGCGTTCGTGTTGCGTAAAAATGTTGTTGTAAAAAAAATGTTAAACCGTAAACTTTTTATCGTAAAACGTAAAAAGTTTTACGTAAAACGTAAAAAGTTTTACGTACAACGTAAAAAGTTTGTTTTTTCTGGGTGCGTTCGTGTTGCGTAAAAATGTTTTTTGTAAAAAAAAATGTTAAACCGTAAAATTTTTAACGTAAAACGTAAAACGTAAAAAGTTTAACGTAAAACGTAAACTTATTTAACGTAAAACGAAAAAACGTAAAACGTAAAAAGTTTTACGTAAAACGTAAAAAGTTTTAACGTAAATCGTAAAACGTAAAAAACGACGTGTTAAAAACGGCGCGTAAAAAACGGCGTGCAAAAACCGGCGCGTAAAAAATCCGGGCGTGAAAAAAATACGCGTTAAAAACGGCGAATGAAAAAGCCGAGCGTAAAAATGGCGTGCAAAAACCGGCGCGCAAAATAAATTTGTTTTGTTAAAAAATCTGAATTTAAAAATGATTTTTAATAAAAAAATTATATTTAAAAAATAAAAAGTAATATAATAAAACAAAAAAAGTAATAAAAATTAATAAAGACTAAAAGACAAAAAAGTAATTTTACTATATTACCCTTTTGGATTAAAATATTAAAAACATAATAAGACAAAAACTATTTAATATTAATATTAACTACTTTTAATCTCATCCATTGATCTTGAATATTTAATGGTTAGAAACTGGTTCTCGCGGTTCTTACAACTGGAGGTGATTTTCATTTTAGCTGTCCCATATATATATATAGGGAGGGGCTCATGCGAGAACCACCCTTATTGTGAGAACCTTGAGAACCAATGTGAACACAACCTAAAATAGCTAAAAAAACCTAAAAAAACCTAACCCCCACCCCCCCCCTCCCTAAAAAAAAACCTAACCCCCCCAAGCTAAATGCTAAAAAAAACCTAACCCCCCCCCCCCCCCCCCAAAAAAAAAAAACCTAACCCCCCCAGCTCCCAAGCTAAAATGCTAAAAACTAAACCCCCAACAAACCTAAAAAAATCTTAAAAAAATCTAAAAAAATCAAAAAAAAATCTAAAAAGTTTTTTTTTGAATTTTTTAATATTTTTTATGTTAAAATCGCTACTTTTAGAAGCAAAAATTTTTTTTTTTTTTTTTTTTAATTTAAATTTTTTTTTTTTTTGCTTCGAAAAGTAGCGATTTTTTTATAAAAAATATTAAAAAATTCAAAAAAAAAAAATTTTGTGTGATTTTTAGGCATTTTTTGTGTGTTCACATTGGTTCTCGCGGTTCTCACAATAAGAGGTGGTTCTCGCATGATCTTCTCCATATATATATATATATATAGGGGAAAGATAAATCGAAAACCCACTTGAGTTGAGAAAACCCAAATAAACCCTATGAAACATTTTTATTTTTTTTTTCTAAAAAAATAGGGAATGTAACATAAATGTACATGGACCTATTTATGAAAAAAAATGAAAAAAACGCTTACTAGTTTTTTTAAAATTTTTTTTGAAAATTTGTATGTTACATTTTTTTTGGACATATATATTATGTAACCTGAAATTTGTAACATTTAAAAAAAAAAAAACTACTCGGTGTTTTTTTGTGTTTCTTTTTTAAAAATGTTCAAATATATGTATATTACATTTCCTATTTTTTTTAGAAATGTTTCTTGAGTTTACATGGGTTTTTTACAAAGGTTTTCTAAGTTTTCTCAACTCAAGTGGGTTTTCGATTTATCCTTCCCCTATATATATATATATATATATATATATAGGTAGAGGATCATGTACAAAGTCCATCTTTTGTAAGAAGTGTAAGAAATAATTTGGGAATGACAAGTGTCCCTCATCTTAATTAATTCAAAAGGGTATATTAGTAATTGTACATTCTTGTCAATTAATTGATTTCCAATATAACTGAAAAAAAAAACTGGCGATGAGAATATTTAGGGATTGATTGTTTCATCTCTATCTCCGATTCAGATCATCTTCTCCGACCATCTTGTTAACCTTCCGTCATCATCATCACAGTTCACGTCATCTTCTCCGATTTGAACACCTACATCTCCGACCACCGTCACCAATTTCTTACGTCTCCACAAATCATTCACCGTCATCGTCTTTCATCTTCGTCATCCTCATTTCTGATCGTGACTTGAATCATAGTCATGGTGTTTTAAAACACCACACCATGAACAATGTCTACAGATAAAACACCATGACTTGAATCATAGTCATGGTGTTTTAAAATCTAGGAATGTTTTTGTATTGATAAAACACCACGCCATGAACAATGTCTCCTGATAAAACACCATGACTTGAATCATAGATGGTTAAAACACCACGCCATGAACAATGTCTCCAGATAAAACACCATGACTTGAATCATAGTCATGGTGTTTTAAAATCTGGGAATGTTTTGTATTGATAAAACACTACGCCATGAACAATGTCTCCAGATAAAACACCATGACTTGAATCATAGTCATGGTGTTTTAAAATCTGGGAATGTTTTGTATTGATAAAACACTACGCCATGAACAATGTCTCCAGATAAAACACCATGACTTGAATCATAGATGTTTAAAACACCACGCCATGAACAATGTCTCCAGATAAAACACCATGACTTGAATCATAGTCAATTTATCCAGTTGTTTTAAAACACCACGCCATGAATCTGATTATAGATCTCTTTATGATAACGTATGAAGAACATGCAACCAAAGACCTCCTACAATTAAGGTGAATCATTAATTCCGATATTTAAGGAAAAAGGAGCGAATTTAGGAGTTTTTGGTTGTGTAGGTTACGGTTACCATATTTCAAATATTTAAAAAGACACTATTGCCCTTCAATTTTACATAAGGCCCCTCTAATTAAAACACAATTTACATTTTTATACCCTATTAATCTCAACCATTAGATCAAATATCCAATTGTTTAAAACACTTCTTACCCTTCTTACATTTTAGACACTTTTTACCATATCCCTATATATATATATATATGTATATGGTTAGGGATAAAGGTTCCTGTAAAAAAGGCTAAAGTGTGAGAAAGGTAAGAAAAAATCTCAGCCATTAGATCATTCCATATCAATTAAATTAGATCAAGGTTATATTAGTAATTCTACCAATAAACCTAATTAAGGATCAAATCTTTGTAACCGATTTTAATGAGTTATTTTAGGGAATTCGAATTTTGAATATATTATCACCTAAATATTACAATTAAAATCTCAACCAATATCTTGTTTGATCAGTATACGCATACAGATTCCGTACGCATACAATCTTAAGTCGAATTCATATTTTCCTTCTGCATGGAGAACGACGATCAAGGTAATTCCGTATGTGTTGTTTTTCGTTTATTATGTAATTGTAATTAATATTCAAGAACACCAGTTCGTTTAATTGTAATTGTCAGTTTTTAAATCAACTGTTATGTCAATTTTCAAGAACACCAGTTCGTAACTCTGTATGGTGTTTTTTTTTGCATGGGTGTTGTTCATTTAGTAGACCAGTTTATTCAATGACATGGCCGGTAATCCTTTCAGGGTGTTTTATATGCGCATAGTGTTTTTGATGCACGAAGGATTTTTTTTATAACTGTTTATTTTTTGATGTAGTTGACTAGTTGATCGTGGTGTTATGTTGTGCATATTAGTTGTGGTGTTTTTTGCTCTGTTACAGTGTATGGTGTTTTTGTATGTGTGTTACTTTACTATACGAAATATTTTGCAATGACACCACGTGTAACGCTTTCAGGGTGTTTTTATATATGCATGGTGTTTTTTATGTATATTATTGAAGTCGGTAGGTGTTTTTTATATCAGTTGATCATGAGATATGGTGTTTTTTTGCATGTGATGTTCCTTACATGGTTTTTATTCGTGCATGGTTTCTTTTTCATGTGTGATCTTCCTTACAGGTTGGAGGGTGTTTTTTTATAACAGTTGTTGATTTTCCTAAAGTTGATTTGTTGTTTTGTGGTGTTATTTTGTACGTATTATGTTGTGGTGTTTTTTTTACTGTAGAATCATTCAATTTAATTTTTTTGCAGGCTTTCAAACTTATCAGCCGGTTGGGCAACTACATCTGTCTCCAAACTCCGGTAAGAGGACTTATTTACCGGAGGTAGATGAATCGCTTAAGCCGAAGGATAAGATGACCTTTGATACGGTGAACAATGCATTCCTCTTTTATCAGAAGTATGCAATGGCTTCAGGCTTCACTGCCAGGAAGTCTTCTCAATACACGCATCATGGTGTTATAAAATCTAAATGGTTCATTTGCTTAAAGGAGGGGACTAAACCTTTTAAGGCGATCGATACATCTAAAGAGATTGACACCTCAAATAATGGGTCAAAGAGGAAATCTATTCGACTTGTTCCTTCTATAAGGACGGGTTGCGAAGCACGTATGTGTGTAAAGTTAATGCCTTCGAATCTATACGAGGTATATTCTTTCAAGGAGGCCCATAATCACTTTTTTGTTGCTAAGGAAGATAGGCATTTAGTCCCCGCTAACCGAGGTATGAACTATATGCAAGAGCAATCCGTTAACGCGTTGAGCGCCTTGAACATTGGACCGGTCAAAGCGTTTAATATCATGAGGACATTGTATGGTGGGTTTGACAAGGTTGGGGCAACCAAAAACGATATATATTTGAGTTTGACGCTGATATGATGATTAAACGGCTTTTGAGGAAGAAATAGTACACGCCAAACTTTTCAATGGAGTATATAACCGCGGAAGATGGGGTTTTAAGGGGGTTGTTTTGGGCCGATGAAGATGCCAAAAGGAATTTTTCGGTGTTTGGGGACGTTGTTTCATTTGATGCCACATATCGTCGTATCAAGTAAGTTTGGTAATTATTATCTTTATTTTGATTTGTACAACTTATTTTCTTAAGTATATGTCATTTAGTTGTATGGTGTTTTTATTCCGTATTTGTTTTTTAGGTACAACATGATGTTTGTTCCATTTACTGGTATCGACAACCACAATCGCAACGTTACTCTTGGTGCCGCTATAATAGGCAACGAAACGGCCGAAACTTATAGTTGGTTGCTAAAGGTGTTTCGTGAAGCATTTGGCCGTGCCCCTCCGGTGATTGTCACCTACCAAGACCCAGCCATGAAGAAGGCTATTGAAGATACATGGCCCGAGAGTAGACATAGGCTATGCATGTGGCACATCATGGACAAGCTTACTGCTAAGGTGTTTAGTTTGTCCTTTTAACCTTTTTTTTTCTTTTTACATACTTTATGGTCATTATTGTGTTATATGTTCTTCAATGGTGTTTTAGGTTGGTGCTACAATCTGCAATAGTACAGATTTCAAAAAGAGGCTATGTGCCATTGTGTGGACCGATTCAATTCTACCTGAGAAGTTTGAAAGTGATTGGGCTACCATAATGAATGATTTTAACTTGGTTGATCATGAGTGGCTGCAGTCAGTTTATCAAATCAGGGATACTTGGATACCGGCTTATTATCGCGAGGAGTTCATGTCCGGGCTTATGCGTACCTCATCTCGTTCAGAGAGTGAGAACCATTTCTTTGGACAATTTTGTAACCCCGAGTGCACTCTTGTAGAATTTCTTGGGCATTTTGATTCTGCTATTGAAGCTCATAGACATGAGCACAGGAAGAATGACCATGACACTAGAAACACAAAAGCTGAAATATGGGCCGTAGACTTTGTTTTGGAGGATCAAGCGTCCAAGATATACACACGCACTATATTTTTTGACCAGCAGTTGGAGATACAAAATGGTTTACACAGATGTGCTATCGGAAAGTGGGAAAATATGGGTGACTTCGTTAACTTTTTTGTGAAGGACTGGGAACAACCATGCACTACTTTCTTCGAGGTATACACATGAGGTTTTGTAGTGTTATTTCTTAAAAATATATAGCTCTTGCCGATTACCGGTTACATATGGTGTTATGGTATTTTTTTAGTTTGTGTTTATGTTGTAATGTGTTTAACAAAATTCTAATTTTTTAATGGTGTTTTATAGGTTATGATGCGGGAGGACGACATGACTGTGTATTGTACATGCAAAAGATTCGAACAGTTTGGGTTGTTGTGCTCACACATCTTTTGTGTGCTAAGGATGCTTGATATTAGAGAGTTTCCACAACGCTATATATTACGACGTTGGACTCGGGAGGCTGTTCCCAATAGTGCCCCTGGTGCTATTCTAGGTATCAACGAGAGTGAGGATCGTTATAATGAAGTTAACCGCGTTGTACGTGAGATCACATATTCTACGGAGTCGGTTATTAACAAGCTTGTCGCCAACTTTGATGCGCTCTGCTCATTCAGGGGTCATGTTGTTAACTATTTCAAAACTGCGGATGAGGCGGTCGTCAATGCCCCACGTAAGAACCGTCGCGAAAGGTTTGCTGAAACTACCGGTAACACAAAACCATCAAATGTAACCATTCATGTTCCCATTGGAACAAGATACAAAGGTATGGGTAAGCCTAAACGGATGAAGTCCAAACGTGAAATTGCTATAAGTCAGTTGGGCAAAAAGAGCCATCAGTGTCAAAACTGTTTTAGATACGGGCATAACAGACGTACTTGCAAAAACCCTACCCGGACTAAAGAACAAGCTATGGCCGAGGATGACGGTGAAGAAGCTGATGAAGTTGGTGAGGAGGAAGATGAATGGGAGGAAGTTAAAGAAGATATGGATGAACAAGATGAGGACGAATCAGACGAGGAGGATGGAGAAGAGGAGTAGTAAGTTATTTAGAGATATCTAAACATTTCGTTATTTTTAACGTATTTTTTTTGTTTTGTACATTGTTAGGTTTTCTATCGTTTTTCGGATTCATATAAACTCGTGGTTTTATTTTGTTTGGTTCTGGTCGAATTTCATATTACCGGTGACAATGTTTTATATCTTGTGTTTTTGTTTCCCTTAAATATGTTTTTTTTGTTAACCAAAGGTGTTATTTTTTGTTCAGGGTGTTTTATTATGTATTCTGTATGTTTAATGGTGTTATTTGTCTTCACACAGGGTTTTTTTTTTGTTAACCAGTGGTGTTATTTTTTGTTCAGGGTGTTTTAGTAGTTGTACTGGTTTATTAATATGTGTTTGATCTGTTCATGTTGTTTTTTTATGTATGTGAAGCTTTATGGTGTTATTTATTTGCCAATAGTGTCTTATTTGTGCAAAGCAGTTGGTATGTTCTTTTTACATCATTAACATGGTATCACTTACTTTGTAAAAAACCACCTGGTCAATACACATTCTTTTCTGACGAAAATGGTAATATAAATTCAATTAAACACCAGAGTAAAACATATAAAACGGAAACAACTTTACGAAATGTAATCAGGCTTTACATAGACAAATTATACCATAATCACAACTTTGCCAAAACGCTAACACATCATATAATCTAAAATTGCCAAAATGTTTTTGTATTCTAACAAAAAGTTTAAGTTGTTTTGTTGTCCACCTACACGACACTACCCAACCTTTCACCAATCTGACCGATTGCATTATCTTCCATACTCACCCTTTCATCCTCGACCAAAAGCGCGTATTCTTGTACTTCTCATTTCACTTGCCCCCGTTCCATGTTCACGTCGCTTAGGAGCATTTTTTGAGAGGTACTTCTTACGCAGATCCTCGATTTCTTTTGCTTGATCAGGCAACACTTCTCCTTTGATGTCCCTCTCATGCGAGAAACCACACATCCAATATCCCACGTTTGTTCCTATTCAATACCAAATCATCATCATTGTTCATATTTCGGGTACATGTATTTTAATTATTTTTTTAATAAATAAAAAATTATACGAGCTTACCAGTGTAAGTTTCCATATGTCGTATCAGGAAAATACCACAGTCGATGCCATTGCTGTAGGATCAGTTTTCGACTCCGTAACGATTGCGTATCGACACGTGTGACGTGCGGAATCCGTACACGTGCGTGGACCAAACACAAGAACGTACTAAATCTGTGATTCTTTTCAAAGATATGAAATCGTACAATCACGTGAATCACCTTTTGCACTTTCTCTCTCTAGACTCTCTCTCTAGGATCCAAGCTCTCCAAGTTGTAGAAGTTGCAAAAGTCCTAAACTCTAACCCTAACACTTCTATTTATAGGCCAAGGCTTTAATGAGAGTTCTCATTAATTACAGAATTGCCACCTTGCCTTTTCCTACATATTACAATATAAAGTCTAGAATTAATCTGTTTCAACTACGAATTGGATTGACGGAGGCGATAGACATTACTGCACTAACAAACTCCCCCTTGGATATTTCCGCAGTCAATCTCGTAGCGTCTTGTCTTTCTCTCTCTCTCTCTGAGTCTTCTTGAAACTTTATTACATTTTCAGCAACATAGACTCCCTCTTTCTTGAACAAAATCCCCGTGGATTTGCCTTCAGCTTCAGCTCCCCCTTTCAGTAAACTATTTCTTCAGGCCCCCCTTTCGTCAAGCTTCCGTGCTTTTGGGATCGACACCTGGCTTTCCTGATACAAGCTCCCCCTTGTGTTGAGCTCGTCTTCAGACTCCCCCTTAGACTCGGCTATCGGGATCGTAATCTGGAATAGCATCTGCAATTTCTCAAGTATTTATAAGTAAAAACGTTTTTGAACATCCAGGATTGAAAAACCTGGCTTTCTCAGCATAAGCTAAAATATTTCAAATATGCGACAGTGAAAGCTTTTTCAATTATCCAGGAATCGTGACCTGGCTCTTAAACATTTTTAATCAAGAACCTGGCTCTAAAATATAATAATATGAATATATCCAGGATTAACTTGATTCTCTCCCCCTATCAACTTGCTTTATAGATTTGACGAGATAAGCAATCAAAATCGAAACCTAGCTCTTTACAACAAATTTTTAACAATTTAAACATCCAAATCCCTCACAGTTAATCATCCAAGTCCAACTTAATGACCTTGGAGATATCACAAACTGTTTTTGATTTTTTTATTTTATAAACTTCAAGTTTCAGATTAATAAACTTGTTTATTTTCAGAAACATGATCAGCATACTTAGATTTTGAAACTCAGCATTCAGACATCGTTTGTCGAAAATAAAGTGAAATCAAAATCTTTTTGTATTTTTCTGAAACATAAAGTAGTAAAGAAATATTTACAAACATATTTACAGACAATATTATTGTTTGAGTTTGCGTCAGAGGATCGTATCAGTTTATGACAAATCACTAGTACCGTTGAGCTTTAAACACTTTAAGTTCTAAACGATTCACTTAGATTGTCAGTATACTGATCCACTTAAATTTTCACACAAAGTTCAATTGATTCGATATACGGATTTAGTGTTTTAAGGACTTAACTTATTCGCATGTCCCACCTCAGAATATACTCCCGTATCAAAATTCCCTAGATTCAGTCTTACAGGTGAGTATACCAATTTGATATCTGTAATCCGGGTTAGTACGAGACCTTGAGAGCTCAGGTATGAACTTTCGTTCAGTCAAAAAGATGAAGGCTCGAC
>JARYGA010060960.1:0-24621 GCA_030545235.1 Helianthus tuberosus
TCATTGTCTAGCATAAACCCTAGTTTATGTGTATAGCATATCAAATAACATACAACATCATCACATCAATCCCTATCAAGATACTAATGTAATCAGAATTAAGCCATATAAACAACATTCAGAACCGAGCATTCGATTGTGTCAAGTTTCGCATAACATTTATATATTTCCTACTACATCATACATAATCGAAATCTATATCACCGTCATACTAGAATCGCAGCAGTAACACGCATCAATCATTTACACAAACATGAATCGAGATGGTACAGAATCAAGAAACCGATTAACATACACACGACTAACCGAGATAAGAGGAATACGAATCGATCTCTAAGGATATCTTCGAGAAGCTCCAACTGCCGTCACACAGGAGAGAAAGAGGCGCTCTAGGGTTTCTAATTTGATAGCAGATGTAAAACTGATGTTGTTTCGCGTTTTTAAAACTCAAAATAACAAGCTGGGCCCGAACTGGGCTTTTGGCGAAACTGGGCTCGGCGAAACAGCCTGTTTCGTCGAGAAGATTGTTGACGAAACTGACCTGTTTCATCGAGGTCAAACTTGGCGAATCTCACTTGTTTCGTCGAGTTGTTTTATGGTTTACAAGTCTAAGTTTTTCAAACAGTATGCAAGCTATCATATTACACATAACCATGCAAGTACACTACATTTTGTCATATCACAAAGTGTACAGTTACGAAGTCAAACAGGTCAACAACTAAACAGTCAAAGTCAACGTGCATTGAATGCGAATAGAGAATGTCGGAAATTCGAGTTGTCACACAAACATTCCAATCTCCATATGATCATCATCCAATCATTTTATCATAAATTCAAGACATATACATTATATTCTAACACATCTAAGATTTTTAACATAAAAAATTCACATGCATGCATATATATATATACATACAAATACGACACACACACACACATATATATACATGATTCCAAATTTTTACTTTTACATGTCCATTCACATGATTAAAACCTTTTAGAACTTTCCAAAGATTACATACACATCACTTTTCAACATCGTATCAAACAAGACTAAACCAAAAATCGAAACTCATACTCTAACATACACGCATGCATATGTATGGCCATATATACATACATATAAACATCCATTTTTAATTTTTTCAAAAACCCATTTGTTTTAGTTTTCAAGTTTGTGTTTAAATCCAAGAACAAGACAAACCTTCCATAACTATCAATATCATCAAGAACCAAGAAAAAGATTTTAAAGTGAGTTTTATACCTTCAAGATTCTTAGTGGGTTTTGACAAAAATGATGATATGGAGCTTGATTCTAGCTTGAAAATCCTTAGAAACACTCTTAAATCTTCAAATGGACTTGAAATGAGATTGTATGAACATGAATCTTCAAGAAACAAGTTGGAATTTGAAAATGGATGTGTGTGAGGGGTGTTTTGGCCATAGGTATTCAAGAAAGAGAGAGAGAATTGATTTGTTGTGATTTGGTTATTGGATTTTGAGAAGATTTTGTGTGTTTAAAAAGTGATAATCATCACTTGTGTTTCCAAGGTGCAACACTTGGCAAGAGGGTATTTTGAACCCCCCCCCCCCCCCAAGCCGCCAACTATATCTAATACACACACCATACACGCATACATACATATATCATATGTATATAGATCAAAAACTGGTATTTTACTGGATACCGAGTATTTTATCTAATGTTTTAATCCCGTTTTATGGCGTTTTAAATTATTTTTATCACTCTATAAAAATAAACTTGCTGAAATATTACTGAAATAATTATCAGTTACCTTAACTGGTTGTTTTGACAGTATTTTGTCAGATATGCGAAGTATCGCGCCGTACGCACTTAAACTCGAAAAAATAGATTTTCTTAGCATTCTAATTTATTTTTCCTTCCGAACATAATTAAAATTACCATTCTAATCATAACGAATTTTTTTTAGGATTTTAACATTGATCGGGCGGTCACCGACGTTCGTTTCGCATTTTGTTCGTTACGCGCTAAGCGTTTTTCTTATTATTGCTAACATAATTTTATTAAAGTTTGGATTTATTAACACAACAAACATCACACATAAACATTAATATCAATCAAATACAGCCTTTTATTCATTCACGACACGTGTTACGTTTGTACGGTACAACCTAAATAGTCAGGTGTCACAGCAGGGACCATTTTTGCCAAAACTGATATCTTGGCCACACATGGTCGCACCACGCGACAACCCAAGGTGGACCTGGTCGCATGACGCGAGACCTACATCTGGGCAGATTGTTTTGTTTTCAGCAAAACAGCTAAATGCACTTGGTTTCTTTGACTGTTTTGGATGTTTGATGACCAAGTTAAGTGATTTCCAAACCTAAATCTGATTTTGGACACATGGATTGATCTTGTTAATACTTGGGCAATACTCAAAACACATGTCAAGATCTTGTGCAC
Organism: Helianthus tuberosus; assembly: GCA_030545235.1. NCBI lineage: Eukaryota > Viridiplantae > Streptophyta > Magnoliopsida > Asterales > Asteraceae > Helianthus > Helianthus tuberosus. Next base: position 2,450 of record JARYGA010060960.1, read on the forward strand.
CCCCAACAAGTATAAATAGCAAGTCTTTTGCTCAAATCCTTGTTCATTTCTTTATTTCTCATCTCTAATGCTCTTAGTGGAGTTGCTACCATATTTGGAGGCCTCCCATCTGAGTTTTCTTCATCCTAGAACACAAGTAAGTGTTCTATCCAGTATTATTTATTTGTTTCAGCTGTTTAAGCTGAATGTCAAACAGTTTGACTACCGTTTGACTTTCGATTTTGACGACGAATTGGTCAAGTCAAAGTTCAATTGAACTTTGAAAGGTGATCGTAATCCCGATGGTTATAATCCCTTGCGATTATGCCTACTGATTACCACGTTTACTAGTCGAAGTGACGAGTCAAAGTTTCGGTCAAAATGCATGTTTATGTGCATTTTACGATGAAACCATTTTTAGGTATCAAAACACTAAGTTTTGATACCAAATCAGTTTTCAACTTAGTTAAACATGTTTATCTTGTCACTTCTAGTTTAGTGCTTATTTAGGGTCGTAAGTCGAGTGGTTTGACCACCGTTTTGACTTTCGAATCCAACACGTTTGGTCTACTTTGGATCCGACCAAACACATATTTGTGACCATAGTTGTATAGGGAATAACCTACTGAGGTTATACCTTGTGGTCACATCGTTTGTTTAGGATTATGATAAGTCATTCATATGCCCTTTACAAATGACCAAAATGCCCTTTTGCGCATAAACTCGTTTTAAGCATGTGTAACCAACTTTTTGATATGTAAACTAATATCATAACATTTTCAAACATGTTTGGCCATATAAGACTTATCATAGCTCATATTCAACCACCAGAACACAATTTTATACAAATGACACGTTAAAGTAGCATAAACTACCTTAACGGGTCATAGCGGGTCAAAAGCACTTAGGATTCATTCCAAACCAGAATGTAGACTTTGTTAAACCATTTCATATGAGTTCCAACACTCATTTGGTTTACAAGACCTCATTCTATCTGATTCCCCCGATTATGTACCGTTACTTTAACATAGTTACCCGATGTTAGGACACAATAGGACATATTTGAAGCTTTGTTATCTCACTTGATTCAAGGACTCTCTGCAATCACAAGTGAGTACATAGTTCCCCTCTTTTATGCTTTCAATTGATTTTAGGTGACTCATATATTCCAAAATGCTTTTCAAGTTTTCAAAAACAAAGTATATGGTTTATATAAAACACGACGATTTCAATAATGTGAACGAACTTGTTGGTGCATTAATTCATAACACGAATGAAATTCATTAGCTTTGATTAAGACGACCAGTAGTATGTTATGGTACCATAGGAATGACAATCCCGTTACTAGGCGATTCACTGGATTTGGTGGGTAGTTTGGAGAACGATAGAAACTGTTTTCTAATTAACAAATCATGTGTTTATTTGTTAGTCTTGTTAAAGAGGCCTTTCAGGGTCTATTAAAGATACCCCATGGGTGGTATAGTCGAGTCACACAGGTTTGAATGTATTCATTAAAGATCGACCAAAAGTTTTCACAATTAAAACACGGACGATTGACGATTGATTTATAACATGGATGAATGACAAATGGTTTATGACAAGGACGAATGACAAATGGTTTATAACACGGACGAATGATGATTGGTTTTATAACACGAACACTTGATATCATGACGATTTGAACTATTGGTTTACGTTAAGTGATTTAGTTTACGGGACGAGCGTAATGTGATTAAAGCATGGTGGATACACCACTGGTACTTCCTATGTATAAGTGCTTTTATCATATTAGATACCGTAGCGTTATCCAAATCACTTGGACAAATGTTTTTAGACGATGTTACACAACGATGTCTACCTAAAGATATAAACCATACTAAGTTCTCTTTCAAGCAATTTACTACTTGGTTTTACAAAAACAAATGTTTTAGTCAAGATTCATGGAAACAAGGTTTTCATAAAATTTTAACCAACATGTTTTAGTTGGTTAATTATATTGTAATACCAAACACTTTTTGATCATGAGGTTTTCACTTATCAACTCTAGTAGTCGTACGAGGTATTGCAATATGTACACAAGCCATGAATTTGATAGACTCTCAAAAACTATGTACTCACCAGCTTTCTTGCTGACTGTTTTTCATATATGTTTCAGGATCTTTTGTTCAATGATACGAATGTGTGCTTCACATAGGTTGGACGCGGGCCTTAGTGACTTTAAAAAAAACTTGGAAGACAATTGTTTGTACTTGTTTGGTTTGTATCAAAACAATGAATCTATTAATAAAATAAAATAAAACTTCAAATACCATGTGTTGTGAAACAATTCCTATAACGTGACTCCCCATTGTTTCCGCCGCAGTTTGTTGTGTTACACGATCGGGGTGTTACAGAGATTGGTATCAGAGCTTTGGTTATAGGGAATTAGGTTATTAGTAATACTCTTGACCTAGTCTATAACCTTTCTAGGACCCCAACACGAGTTTTCTTGCGTTTAGATTTTTAATACAATACCACCACCTATCTTTAGGTGATTAACAAAAACAAAACACAATTCATTCCCTATAGTCAAAATTTTTCCAAAACTTCACAAAGAAATCATTTATCCTTAGATTATTTGTTTTAGGATTTCAAGCCTTTGATGTTTTCAAAATCCCATCAAAGTTTGGGCTTTAATAATGTGAACACGTGCAATCCGGAAGGGTGGATGCCTGTACTCTGAGTTTTCTGTCTAAGGCTAGAGTGTTAGTACAAATCAACATCATCGGAACAATCACTCTTACCTGGGAACTCTTGGGGTGAGTGTCCACCTATAGGCTAAAGCATGTCTTCGCAATACATTATAAAGACCCATTTACTTTGATTAGTCACTGTGTCGTTTGTTTCTTTTAGGTAACGAACAAATGATCACAATCCTTATGCTTTGTCGATATTTTAACGTTCAATTTTGACTATCCAATATCATCTCACTCGTTTTCTCTCATGTTTCTCTGCTCTTTTAGAATGCCTCCTCGATGTGATCAAACTCAAGATGCCGCTATGGCAGCCATGATCGCCCAGCAAATCACTGCTGTGCTCCTAAACCTAGTAACCCAGTTAAATCAAGCAAACAACAGCAATAACAACAATGCACCTGCTCCATGCAACTATAAACAGTTTAACTCAGCTAAACCACTCGTATTTACTTGGTCTGAAGGAGCTACTAGGATCCTACAGTGGTTTGAGAGTCTCGAAAGCACATTTCGTCATGTTCAATGCCCGAATGGGCAAAAGGTTGAGTTTGCATTTAGTGTATTTCAGAAAAGAGCACTCACATGGTGGAACGGTGTGACCAGGGATAGGGGTGCCGATGTGGCAATGGCACAAACATGGGAAGAGCTTCGAGCTCTTATGATGAAGGAGATCTGACCACGACATGAGCAAAGGGCACTTGAGAACGAGTTCCACGATCTGAAACAGGATAGTGGAGAACATCGTTGTCACACCCCGACCATGTAGAACATACAAAACGTGGCGGAAACATCGGGGAGTGTTGTAACAGAATTAATTGTTTCAAATCCATGGCAATTGAAGTTTCGTTTTATTCATTAAACAAGCGAATTACATTGTCTTTAAACAAGAAATAAAGAGTACATAACATAAATTAACTAGTTCTTGTCTCGTTTTAAGTCACTATGGCACAGGTCCGCCTAAGTATGTCTTGATAAGTCCTATGCATCATCTCCTGAAAACACATGTGAAAATAGGTACGTCAGCATAAAAATGCCTGTGAGATACATAGGTTTTGTGAAAATAGGATTCATGACTTATGTTTGAGAAAATGTTTAGTCATGAACCTTGTAATTTGCTTTGTCTTGTAAATCATTTGAAAAATGATAAGATCAGATGATATGTATAAATAAATGTAAGGTTAAATGAATAACCATGTAAAATGAGTTTGTATAAGATAAGTTGTTTGTAAAACAATGTCTTGTGAAAAGTATGTTATTTGTATAAAATGTTATTTGTCTCAAACTGAAATGATTCAAATAACGCTACGACATGTAATACCATACAAACACTTATATATAGGAAGTACCAGCGGCGTATCCACCATGCTTGTATCATATTACACACGCCTCATTACTTAATCACTTACTCAAACCAAACTATCAAAGTAAAATGTTCATGTCTAATGTAAATCATGTAATATGTATCCAAAATGTAAGCATGTGATGAATAACAAATGTACTAAGCATGCGACAATAGACATACGTAGCATGTGACCTGTACTAAGTATGCAACAATGGACATACATAGCATGTGACATGTACTAAGTATGCAACAATAGACATACGTAACATGTGACATGTACTAAGTATGCAACAATAGACATACGTAGCATGTGACCTGTACTAAGTATGCAACAATAGACATACGTAGCATGTGACCTGTACTAAGTATGCAACAATAGACATACGTAGCATGTGACCTGTACTAAGTATGCAACAATAGACATGCGTAGCATTAAATGTAATGTAAAACATGTACTATAATTGTACTAATGAACATAGCAAGTATATGATGTGAAAACAGGAAAGCACGAAAGTAACAAGTAGGCACATGTGTTCCACCCCAAAACAGTTTGGAAAACAGTAAAAGAGGGGTTCTATGTACTCACTTGAGATTGCTTAGTAGTCCTTGAGTAACAACCAAACAATGCTAGAGATCACGGATATCAAACGGCACCTAATATAGGTAACTATGTTAATAAACCGGACCTAAATCGGAGGATTTAGATAGAATGAGGGTTTGTAAACCAAACGAGTATAGAGACTCGTGTCATATGGTTTAACAAAGCCTTCATGGTAAATGAAACCTAACCTAAGTGCTTACGACCCGTTTAGGTAGCTTATGCTACTTTAACGCGTCGTTCGCGTGAAACACGTTCAGAACGTCTAACTAGTCCTATGACAAGTGTTATATGCCTAAACATGTTACATAATCAGTTATGTGACAAAAGTTTAGGTTACATATGCTAAATTACCAATTATACATGAAAAGGGTATTCTGGTAAATTACCTAAGGCATATAAACTACCTATCATACAACTACTTAAACGATGTGACCATAAGGTATAACCTCGGAAGGTTATTCCCTATACACTATGGTCACCTAATGTATTTGGTCGGATCCTAATGATCGACCAAACTGGGTCGGGTTCGAAGGTATAAGCGATTTATTAGATCGCTTATCCTACGACCCTAGACAACGTGGTAATCAGTAGGCATAGTCCCAAGGGACTATAACCAACGTGATTACACTCACGTTGCGAAGTTCAAACGAACTTTGCATTGACCATAAGCTGGTCAACGCTGAAAGTCAAACAAAGTTTGACTTTCTGACTCGAAAAGCAATAAAAGAAAGAAAAGAACGAAAGAATACTTACGAAGGGTCCCCGAATGCTAATCTCGATCCAAGAATCTCAGGTATGAAACAATGGTTTCAACTTAGAGTTTCTAAGATCAAAATTCTAGTGGTTTTTGAAGTTGTGGGGTGGGGTATTTATAGTTTTCGGGTAACCGTTAAGATCGTTTCATGGAAACCGTGCTCGAATCTCATGCGTACACTTGTCGGAAACTCATGGTAGCTAAAAATGGGTCTAAATGAGCTGAATGTGCAGTTGTGAGCTTGTGGTTGTGGTTAAAACAGCTGGAATATGCTGACTGTTCGTTCTGATCTGTTCTGGGAGGCTGAGGCGGCCCGCTTCAGGATCAGACAAATCTAATGCGGGCCGCATGGCCCTTCTGATCAGCATATAACTTTCAAAAATGACAGTTTCAGCCCCTGCACGTGTTTAAGGTCATTCCCGACACTTCTAAGGCCCGTAAAGCCAACTTTAAGGCCCTAAAATGATGCCTAAACATTGTGGACATGAAACATGCTCAAAAATATGTCGGATGTTGGTTCGTTTGGTCGTACGAACACGATGTTCGCTTAATTACGACAGAATGCGCACAAGCGCGAAAAACGATCCAAAATGCGTGACGAATGGATTTTTCTTATGCCAAACACTAAAATAAAATATTTTAGTGCTTACATAAATTTTTGGATGTCCGGATGTATTCAGAACGTAAGTTATGCGCGAAAGTGCAAACTTGTGCACTTTTTGACGCTTTTAGTCCCTGAATGACACAAAAGTTTATTTTAGCATACCGAACACCTCAAAGCCTATTTCTAAGCTATGTAAAGGATATTTATGGTATGTTTAACTTATGGTCATGTTCCGGAATGTCTGTTACAGTTCAAATTGGCATACTTTCACAGTTTGTCAACTTTAGTCCCTGTAAGCGATTTAACTTGATTTTGCCATACCAAAGCCTTCAAAACTTATTTCTAAGTTATGTAAAGGTTATTTAAGGTATGTTAAGTATATGTCACTATTATGGAGTGTTCGTTGCATTAAACTGGTTATATTTACGCATCGGTGCGCGTATAACCTTCCAGAAAGCGATTTAGAGTTTGGAATTGCACAAGAGTTGATATGTGCAAACGATACACATATTTTTTTACAAATCCCAAGTATGAAATACAATATTTCATTGGTTTGGCATTTGTTTGATGGTTGAGGTGACACAGGTGTCACAGTCTCCCCTACTTTAGGAAATTTCGTCCCGAAATTAATACGTAGGAGTCTATTTGTGACTTTGTGTCAAATAACCACCCGAGATATGTAAGGCATAATCCTGACATTTCCTTAACGGACATTTTTCATAAATGAAAATGAACGAAATGAGTCATTTTCCACAACTTCTTCAGAAATGAAAATGAACGAAATGAGTCATTTTCCACAACTTCTTCAGACCCGAAAATGAACGAAATGAGTCATTTTCCACAACTTCTTCAGAACCGAAAATGAACGAAATGAGTCATTTTCCACAACTTCTTCAGAACCGAAAATGAACGAAATGAGTCATTTTCCACAACTTCTTCAGAACCGAAAATGAACGAAATGAGTCATTTTCCACAACTTCTTCAGAACCGAAAATGAACGAAATGAGTCATTTTCCACAACTTCTTCAGAACCGAAAATGAACGAAATGAGTCATTTTCACAACTTCTTCAGAACCGAAAATGAACGAAATGAGTCATTTTCCACTACTTCTTCAGAACCGAAAATGAACGAAATGAGTCATTTTCCACAACTTCTTCAGAACCGAAAATGAACGAAATGAGTCATTTTCCACAACTTCTTCAGAACCGAAAATGAACGAAATGAGTCATTTTCCACTACTTCTTCAGAACCGAAAATGAACGAAATGAGTCATTTTCCACAACTTCTTCAGAACCGAAAATGAACGAAATGAGTCATTTTCCAGACACACGACCAAACTAGCTGTGGTTTCCGTGCACTGAATTCCATAATTATGTATGCATCCATAATTACGCAATTCCTTGCATAGTCCGCACAATTTGTTTGTAATGTGAAGGGGAGGAAAATCAAACCTGTGATGAGTGTGACTAGACTACCATAGGGTCCTTTTAATTAGATCGACAAATTATCCTTTTAATTAGGCCACCAAGGAGTCCTTTCAGCTATATCATCACATGATATTCCTAACCAAATTTTTGGATCAATCTGTTTACCTAGACCACTCAGGGGTCTAATTATGGAATGGTACAATATAATCCAAGGGTCTTTACTATTACGTACAAGCCCATTGAGGATTTAATATAGCACCTTTGGATATCCTACTATGAATCCCTTATACGAAGATATGGAAGATTCTACGAGGATTTGGATAACAAAAACTTGGATTACACCAAAAACATAAAAGGAAACACATAAGCACATAATCACATAGTTGTTTAACTTGGTTATTGATTTGTTATCTTTGGACGCGGATACTTAAAGCACACCAGGAATCCAATTCGTGGATTTCATTTGGCACTTTAATCATTTCAAGAATCCATCCATGAAGATAGGATGATCTACCAAAAATTCGATTTTCGTTTTCAGGAAAACGCAATATGCGAATTGAGGTACACAATAATTTAGGACATACGGAAATACCCTTGGGTACCCTATTAAGAATTTATAGTGGTACTTGGGGTATTCGTACAGAATTATAACTTGCACCTTGTACTTCGTCTCTTTACAAGAGACGGGTACTTAGGATCTTTGTGTAAAACGCAAGAGATTGTAAAATGGAAGAATTTTGGGGGTAGTTTGCTTTTCAAGGAATACGATTCCTTGAGTGTCGGTATTGTAGGGGATATGTTGTTTATACATACAATCACATAAATACATTGCAATGTAAATAAAAAGATTTATTTATTAATAATGATAACAACGATTTCATGGACCTTGACAACAAAAGAAAATAATACATAAGACATGATTATTTCTAAACGGTGTTGTCTTCTAGTCGGTCAGATGCTCATCTCTGTGTTGGATTAGCATTAGCAAGCTTTGGGCAATTTCTTCGGAAATGTCCCATCTCGCCACACTTGTAGCAAGAACCTGGTGGAAAGCGAGCACGAGCAGGTTTGTTGTCAGTTTGATTTAGTGCAACTGTTGCTACGCAATCTTTTGTTGTATGACCTTTACGTCCACAAATTTGGCATTCGCGGCACTTCACATTAATATGATGATAAAGGTTACATCGGTTGCACAAAGGTGAAGTTCCATTGTATGGCTTCCTAGCACGGGGTTGAGCTGGTTGTTTGGGGACGACTTGACCATTGTGAGCGACCATGGCGAAGTTCTGAGAAGCCTTTTGCTTCTTTGACCACTCAAGGGATCCAGTCTGTTCATCCATGGTCTTTGATTCCTCGACCGGTTTCTTGTCACCCTTTCGGAAAAGCTGTAGGATCAGTTTTGACCTCTCGAGTGAGTCAATCAGAGCTAGTGCTTACTGAGAATGTGGCGGAAACACATTTTCAGCATGATACAAAGAAAACCGTAATAGAATGGAGTAGAAACAGAGAATTCACACTTAAAATACTTTTTCTTCACTTGATAATGTTTGCCGTTCGGACAGCAGTTCGACGTGGAGTTCCAGACAACGTTACAAATGAAGAACACAACAGGGGTATATATAGACTACGTGGTCCGCTCATGTGACATGTCCACAAGAGTGGTCCAGACAACAAAGCTGATTCGCTTTTGTGGACACATGCCACAAAAGCGGACCTACAACTTGAAAATCATAAATTTATAGTTTAACCCCCTGGACTTATACAGAATGACCTATCTGGACCCTATACATTAAACTAGCATTATAAAGACGCAGGCTTTAGACATTGTGCATCAACAAACTCCCCCTTGGATGAAGCCGCAGTCTTTGTCTTGAATGTAGGCCTTCAGATAGCTTTGAATTTCTCTTCCCTCGGTTTTGGCTTTCTACTCAGCGCAACCCTGATCTTCTCATTCTTTATCTTCCTCGCCTTTTCTTCTTTTTCTTGTTCCTTCATAAACTTTCCTCTATTTTCTTCCATCTTTTGATTCTCACGTTCACGCTCCCGCTTTGCTTTCTGTTTCATCTTCTCGTCTAAAGACCACCACGAAGATTTCCACTTGTTTTCAGAGTTGATACCTTTCTGAACACACAGTGATACAACCCGTTGAAACTGAAGAGCTTGCTCTTTATCTGCTGGAGAGTAGCTAATCTTGTGAATGAATAAACATTCGATGTCTTTAGCTGAGCAATTAACTAACCACATCGGGTCGTAAACATGAATATCCCTCAGCTCTCCACCAGCTCTGTACATGATTATTGCCTCAGTTGTTCTACAACTGTAAACCCAATCAACAAAGCCTTTATAAAAATCCTGCTCCATTTCTGGCATTGGAATTGTCTTCATTGTACGTGGAAGCTTCACATTCAGAATAACTTCTACAGCTCCAGTTTCCGGATCAACACTCTGAACACGCCTTGGACGATGTGGCTTCCATTTTCGAAATGACTTCAATTGTTCATATTTGATATAGCCCCACATCGCAGTATCATTCTTTCTCACCTTGTACTCCAAGACTCTCACCTTTGCTAATTCATCAACGTCCCACCAAGGTAATGACATTATATCATATAAACGTGCAAAATACTGGACGCCATATTCTCTTCGAATAGCATAAGCGTTAACTTGTGGAAGAAAACCCCAACTAATGATATCGCCAAGCGAAACATTTCGATCTCGTTGGAAGAACTTCAGCGGCCTCTTGTATTTTCTTTCATGAGAATCTTTAAACCATTTAGAATGATCAATTTCTTCAGCTTTCGATTGACCTTCTTTATCAACATTAGTTTGGCCTTCTTGCTCAGCTTCTTTCCTCAAACATTCAAATACGTTATTATTCACCGCTTCAGTCACTTTCTGACGTAATTCATCTCTGTTCTCCGCAGCAAAGAACTCCATTAACGTTGGAAGTTTTGAAGTATCTTCAGGAATCTCTTCATTATCCGAACATTCTTCAATCTCAACTCTATCGTAGATATCAGCATCTTCAACATAATCATACTTATAATCTTGCTGTTTATTGATATCAAACGATTCCAAATCTGCTTCAAGATCACTTGGAATCTCAGGATTTACATCTTTTAGCATCTCCCTATACACATCTAAACGTAAGAACAAAGGTTCATGATGCTCTACAATCTGTGTTTTACTCGACTCCCCCTTTCTCTCAGCTTCACCACTTTCTTCATTGACTGTGTTGTTTAACAGATCTTCAACGACTTTTTCTTTTGAGGCATCACTCACTCTAACACCTGAACCTCCTGCTGCATCATCATCATCATTACCCTTAGAACTGTGACTGCTTGCAGTATATACAAACTCATCCTCATCATCATCTTCATCATCCTCTTCATCTTCTCCATCGATTAATTTAGGCGTTGAAATTTCTTCTTCGATTACGCCAGGAACTGAAGATATAGGCTCAGGATTTTCTATTACCATCGAAGGTACAATAGACATTTCATAACATCCTTCCACTTCTATACCCTTATCTTTCATCTGCCTTTCTAATTCTGCTTGACGTTCTGCACGAAGGTCTTCTAACTTCAACTCTTCATATTTCTGTTCCACTGATGTCTCTAACATGCTTTCCACAACTCTATACAGCATGTAAAACTTATGTTCATGTAGCGTTTTAGCAGCCATAAGTTCTTTATTCTTCAACTTATAATATTCATTTTCATTCTCTCGACGATTCTTCTCTTCTTCTAATTCAGTCACTCGAACTTTCAAAACGTCGATTTCCGTCTGACCAACTTCAATTTTCAGTGCCAACACTTTGTTCTCACCTTCCAACCTCTGCACCCTACCAGCAAGAGTCTTTTCTCTATCAGCAATCTTTTTGCTTTCAGCCGCCAACTTTTTATTCTCTGCTATCACATCTTCAATTCTCTTTTCCAATTTCAACACTTGCGAATTGGTTGCAAGGTCTAAATCAACGTCTAGTAGATTATCTTGCGGTATCGGAAGACCTTTACCCGAAGAACCAGGTTGTACTTGGGTAAGTGGAAGTGTGCCAAAGAGATCTTGCGAAGAATAATATGGTTGATGTGGAGGTGGTGTTGATTGAAAAATAGGAGATGGTTGTCGTTGCGGTGTAGGTTGTCTTGGTGGTGTTAAGTGTGATGGAGGAGTAGGTTGTCTTGGTGATTGATGGGGTGTTGGTTGTCTGGGAGGAGATTGATGTATTGGAGATTGTGGAGGTGTTGATTGACATGGAGGTGTTGGTTGACGTGGAGGTGTAGGATGCGTTTGCATGACCTTCTGAGGACGCTTTGATACTTTAATCTTTGGTGTAGCTCTCTTTCGATCAGCAGCTTTCTTTTTACCTCTCGGAGTAGATTGTGACACGGAAACATGCTCCGGAGAAGGTACATAAGGTGCATCTTCTTTCTCTTCCCTCTTTCTCTTTCTAATCAACTTCTCTTGTTCTACCTCTTCTCTCATTCGTCTTTCACGTTCTTTTGCATCAATCACTACATATTCAGACGAACTAGTAGTGTCTTTATCAACGTCGTCACCTTCAACATTATCTACAACCTTCTCTTTTTCCTTTTGAACATCCGAAGTAACTGTTTTCACAACACTATCAACAAAAAATGCTTCTGTTGTAAACAAATCTGTCTCAATTTCAATATTTTCAGCACCAGTCGTTTCTTGTTCATTTTCAACATTCATCTCAGAAATATTTTCATCAGATTCATCAATTAACATTGTTTGCTTTTTCTTCTTTTGTATCTTCTTCGGTTTTGAAGAAGAACCTTCACCTTCAGCTACAGGAGTTGCAAGTCTACGTCTGCGTCCCGACTCCTTTACATACCACTCGTTCTTGGTTGATTTGAAATTCTCAAGTATCTTCAACTCTACAGCATACAACGCCTCTTTCATTTCTTCTTGATTTCTCCAATTTTGATGATTTTCCGGATCAGGATCCACATAGTTCACATCTCTAAGTAATCCAAAGTTTTCAATCACTAGATCAGGCTCTGGATGATTAGGATGATACTGGATCAGATTCTTCAAAGTGATATTAGACATGTGAGCTTGAACAAGAAGACCACCCTGAATGTTTCTATCAATTCCAGGATATGCACGATCAATCATCATTTGTACAAAACGCGGATACCTCCAGGTTCTAACATCCGACGTGAGATTCTCCACCATATAATGAAAAACTATGTGTGAAAAGTTGTATTTCTTATTCAACACCAACGCTGTCAACATATTCATTTGGTAATCTCTCATTTGATCGAAACTGCCCTTTGTGTGGCTCAATGAAATAAGAATACAATGAATTAAGAACTTGAAAGATTTTTGAAACTTTGACTTCAAGTAGTTTCCGGTGTTCAAAGCACCTCTGTATCCCATTCTCAGCATACATCCCTTCACCAAACGTTCCGGAAATCTTGTGGGGTAGTTAGCCTCATCAGGAAAGTTCATAACTACTCGAACTAATTCTTCATTCACCAGAATAGTCTCCAACTTTCCATTCACTTCAACCACTGACGATATCACCTTGCTTGCCTCATCATACTTTGCGTTTATCCAAAATCGACTAATATGTGATCTATACAACGGTCTTTGATCAATCATTGCTTTCTTCACTGGAATACGATTCATATAGTCCAAAATACTGCTGAATTCTGACAATAACGGACACTTCTTCACATCTAAATCAATGCAGCTGTTGTGTGTTGGATCGAATAACACGTTTGGAGATGCCTGCACAACAATAACATAAATCAAGACTTAAAAAAATTTCACATTTTCAACACTGACTAAAAAACGAACCTACATTATACATTAAAAGCGAACCTACACTGTACTACCATAAAAGCGAGCCAAACACTTTACAACCCTATAGGCGAACCACTGTAATGACTAAAAAACGGACCTATTTAGAAAATTCACAAAAAGCGAACCATCCCTAGCCATATAAGCGAAACAACAGTTTACTGCCTTAAAAGCGGACCTGATATGGTACATATGGGCGGACCTGAAAATGTTCCTAAAAGCGGACCTAAAATGGTAACAATGAGCGGTCCTACAGATGACTTATGAGCGGTTCAGATTTATCTGTTCGTAAAAGCGATCCAGAGCCAAAAACCTGTAAAAACTGCTTAAAACCTAAAATTGATTTCAAAATCACAATCTACACAGAATTCCGAGACTAGAGGTATCTTTTGATTTTGTTATACTTGCCTAAAACACCCTAGATCTGGAACTGAAACTATGCATCATCTACAAAACACATCAGACACTCAAATTACAGCAATTAACATGTAATACAACTCTTAATATCATCAGACGACACTGAAACAACTATCATTTCAAACAAATATGACATTCAAAGGCTTAAAACGCGATCCGTTTATACACACATACCGACTGACATGATTTCACTTCAAAAGAGATAAAATTTCAAGAGAACTTACCTTGCCCATGGTATAATCAGTGGAAATCTATCAAAATCAAGTGAAAACAGGGCTCGAACAGCAGTAAATCACGAGGATCGCTCGAAATCGCCTCAGAGACAATGACATATAAGCGGACCAAGAAATGACAGAAAAAGCGGACCTCTATACCTTTTATAAGGGGTCTGGTTCGCTTATTCGACATGTCACATGAGCGGACCACAATGTTACTTTGACAGAAAAGCGGTCCTTAATGTTGTCATAAAAGCGAACCAACATCAATTTTTCAAGAAATTTAATTTTTTAATTAATTTTTTTTTTCATTTTTTTAAATTTTTTCGATTTCACACACTGACACCCAGTTGACCAAGTCCAAGTTAATGACCCTGGACAACTGTTTGACTTACCAAGTCCAAGTTAATGGCCCTGGATGATCAGTTTTATGAAGTACTCTGTCGTTTTGTTTTAAAAACAGTTCAAATTAATGAACTTTTCAACGTTTCAAACATTTGCACATTTTATCTTTCAAACATCATACCAATTCTTTGTTTGCAATCACAGCTTACCCAACCCTCATCAGACACTAACATGATCTGCACACAGGCTTTGATCTTCCAATCTCCAGTATCAGTTGTCGAAAATAAATTGAAAAAAAAAATCTTTTTGGGTTTTAAGCTGTACAAATTTAAAACTATACACACAATCTTTTTGTGAGTGTGTTAGAGGATCATATCAGCTGCCGACTAAACACAAGCACCGTTAAGCTATAATATCATATCAAGCATTAAACAATTCACGTAGATTGCCGATATACTGATCCTCTTAAATTCTCACAGAACTTTCAATCTGCTCAGGATACAGAATTAGTGTTTTAGGACTTAAACATCTACATGTGTCCCACCTCTTGAATATACTCCCGTATCTCACAGAACTTTCAATCTGCTCAGGATACAGAATTAGTGTTTTAGGACTTAAACATCTACATGTGTCCCACCTCTTGAATATACTCCCGTATCCAGAATCCCAATTTTCAGTCTTACAGGTGAGTATACCACAATGATATCTGTGCATAAATTAGGTAATGCGAGGGCCGAGGGATCTCAGGTCGATACTTCCGTATACGCAGAGAGATATCAGCTTCGACTTTTAGGTATGTCCCCTTTAGAGGATCTTTTAGCTACAACAGCAGTGACTCTCAATTTTATTGTTTCATCAGCATGCTGAGGGTTTATGCTATGTTTCAAGCATTGAGGAAAGTATTATCCAAGGACTAGGTCAGAACTTCCATTCAGCAGAAGTCCCGGAATAATACCCCAGACATCATTGAGCATAAAGACCTAGTATATCAGAATACGAGACCTTTCAAACGAGATTTCAGGGGTTACCTATATATCCAAGTAGTGTTCCCCACGAAGATGCAAGTAAATTTTACGTTTATATCCCAAACTGATCTACTAATTTTGTGAAAACCTACCAGCACATCTTTAGCGAGACTGCTTAAATGCATTTTATACATTCCAAATCTTTAGCGTACTGTGCCCGTCTAGCTGATGTACTTTCATTTCCCCTATTCTACACAACTCTTTTTTACTTTTTCAAATGTTTTTGGTTTTTGTAGAATTTATCATGTTTTTGTATTTTTCTGCGAATATCTCCCCCTAAAACTAAAACATATTTTTGTGTTTTTGTTTTTATCAAAAAGCAGAAAATAAAACTGTACAAACAAAAATTGACAACACGACAAAAGTTCACGTCAGATCGCCGCCCAATACGGCTTCACATTCAATAACCCTCCCAGATTGCAGATTTTTCATCCCATTCAATTTTAAAAGGTAATAAAATCTCTTTTTGTCAAACGGTTTAGTATAAAAATCAGCTTTCTGATCATCGGTGCCCACATGTTCAATCCGTATTAATTTCTTTTCGTGACAATCTCGAATAAAATGGTGACGGATTTCAATGTGTTTTGTTTTCGAATGATGAACCGGATTTTTAGTAACATTTATGGCCGCTTCATTGTCCACAAATATCAGAGTATCCAAGAATTGCAGACCGAAGTCGCGCATCTGCTGTTGGATCCAGAGGATCTGCGAACAACAGCTAGAGGCTGAGACGTACTCAGCCTCACACGTGGAAAGCGCAACTGCAGTTTGCTTCTTGCACTGCCGGGTAACTAGCCAAGTTCCGAAGAACTGGCACCCAGCAGTGGTGGACTTTGCGTTTTGTTTACAACTACCAAAATCTGAATCAGCAAAACCAGATAAGGTAAAATCACCCGAACGAGGATACCACAAGCCGATGCTTGGGCAACCTTTCAAATACCGTAAGATGCGTTTAACGATCGTCAGGTGTGATTGTTTCGGATTCGACTGATATCGTGCACACAGACATGTCGGGTACATGATGTCGGGACGGGAAGCTGTGAGATACATTAAAGACCCAATGATCGATCGGTATAACATTTCATCCATCTTCACTCCCTGTTCATCCGGACAAATACCATGGTTCTGTGCGAGGGGGGTTGATGCAGGACTGCAATCTGTCATATCAAACTTGTCTAGCACATCCTTTACATACTTTGACTGGTGAATGAAGATTCCGTCGGGCATTTGTTCTACCTGCAACCGAGGAAGAACTTCATCTCCCCCATCGAACTCATTTCGAACTTCTTCTTCATTACTCTCTCAAACTCTTTACACAAATCGTCGTTGGTGGAACCAAAAATTATATCATCCACGTAAATCTGCACAATCAGCAAGTGGCCTGCTTCTTCTTTTGTGAACAAGGTGCTGTCTACTGTTCCTCTTGTGAACCCGTTGTCCAGCAAGTAGGTCGAAAGAGTCTCGTACCAGGCTCTCGGGGCCTGGTGTAGACCGTATAATGCTTTATCCAATAGGTACACCTTGTCTTTGTTCAGTGGATCTGTAAACCCCGGTGGTTGTCCCACGTAAACTTCTTCTCGAATCTTACCATACAGGAATGCTGATTTAACATCGAGTTGATAGACTTTGAAATTTTTCCAAGATGCAAAGGCTAAAAAGATGCGAATTGCTTCAAGCCTTGCAACCGGCGCGTAAACCTCATCATAGTCTATTCCCTCCTGCTGGCTAAAGCCTTGAACCACTAAACGTGCTTTGTTCCTCACCACGACTCCTCTATCATCTCTTTTACATTTGAACACCCATTTCGTCTTTATCAACTTCTGATTCTTTGGCAGATCAACAAGTCTCCAAACGCCCAATTTCTCAAACTGTTGTAATTCCTCCTGCATAGCATTCACCCAACTGTCTTCGGTCAATGCTTCTTTGTAGGTCCTGGGCTCTATCTGCGAAATAAAACATTTGAGTGAGACTTCTTTCTGCATATCAGCAATATCTGAATAAAAACATGTAAAAGCTTGGTCTATCTGATGTCTCGTCTTGACACCACTCTGTAGATCGCCGATAATTTGTTCTGAAGGGTGGTAAGACAGGGTCCGTGGCATCACAGTATCAGGCACCACAACTTCCGATTCCAGATTTGAAATGTCGAGATCAACGATTTGATCAACAGCCTCTTCTGATGTCTCATTTGGTTCCTCGTCAAAGGTAGGAGCGGGTTCCTCCTCTGAGTCGTCAGAAACGTCAAATGACGGAGCTGGTTCCTCTGGTTCCTCTGGTGGTATATGAACGGTTCCACTTGGTCCGGCTTCATCATCATGAGTACCCACGGTGGGCGTAGGAACATCTAGCGGTCTAGATTCCGGCTCTTGCAAGTGACTTTGCTGATACAAGTACATGAGAGCAAGTTCCTCCTCACTTGGCTCGGATGGCAGATGAAACGATTCCCAGAGTTTGTCGTAGTCAAATAGGAATCTTTTTCCGGGAAGTTGTTGCGACGGCGTGTGCTTCTGACAATCCACATGATGGACCTGAATCACTTTCCCCAGACACGGTACAAACACCCTTTTTAACGGGATAGCGTATCCTACGAAAAATCCTTCATTCGCTTTCGCTCCGAATTTACCATCAGCATCTATGAAAGTACACGGAGAGCCAAAAGGTTCTAAGAACTCAAGATCTGGCTTATAGCGATGCAGCAGCTCGAAACAAGTCTTTCTATATTTCTTCACTGTCAGAACTCTATTCAATGTATAGCAAGCCGCTGAAACTGCTTCACTCCAGAAGAAAATCGGAAGCTTTGAATCTGCCAACATAGTACGTGCGGTCTCGATCAGGGTTCTATTCTTTCGTTCAGCCACGCCGTTCTGTTGTGGTGTATACGGCACACTGAATTCATGTAGTATCCCCTTCTCGTTGCAGAACTCGTACATTTTGTTATTCTTGAACTCCGTTCCGTTATCACTCCGAATTCTTCTGATCGGCAGCTTGTACACCGTTTCCATCTTTTTGAATAAAACCATCAAAGCATCGAATGTTTCGTCCTTCTTTTCCAAACAAACAACCCATGAAAACCTTGTATAATCATCCGTAACCACCAAACAATAAGAATCTCCACTGATGCTTTTGACGTTGGCCGGCCCGAAAAGATCCATATGCAATCTCTCGAGAGGTAACCGGATGGTGTTGAGTATCTTTAGCGGATGAGACTTCCGTACCTGTTTACCTTTCTTACACGCAACACAATCATCAGGTAAATGAAAATTCTTAACATTCACACCTTCTACCAAATTGTTGTGCACAAGAAAATTCATTTTACGAACGTGTATATGACCCATTTTTCTGTGCCACATAATTGACTCTTTCTCAGTTGCTTTAGATTTTGTTAAAAAACATTGTTTTTGAGGAGTTGTTGGTGTTGCAATGCTCATGTCTAAAATGTAAAGATCATTAACCCTAGGAGCACGCAACAGCACCAACTCATCAGGGACTTTAAACCCTGGTTTTAAAACCAAACACTCTGTTTTTGTAAAATGTACGCTAAAGTCTTTGTCGCAAATTTGTGAAATACTTAACAAATTGTTCGTTAATTCAACAATATAATTCACTTTGTCAAAAGATATGATGCCGTTTGTGAGCTTTCCCTGACCAACAATTCTGCCACCTTGGTTACCAGCAAATCCAACATAGCTTCCATTAATTGCTTTGACATCATATAATAGTGCTAAAGATCCCGTCATATGTCTCGACGCTCCGCTGTCCATTATCCACCTTGATAGCACAGACTTGGGCAGCTCCTGCAATCAGCACACAAACACATCAGTTAAACAATGATGCCCATGACTTTTTAACTTCCGACACTGAACCAAAAACTACATTGCATTTCTCAGTTGTTTTTGGAAAGTTAAATGTGACATTTGACTCAATTTCCTTTTTATCTTGTTTCACTTTGTTATGAAGTTTGGGAAATTCCGACAAAAACTGATCGATTTCAGACTCAAACACAGCAACATCATCTTTCACAAACTGTGACTCATTTTTCAACACACTTTCCATATTTTTGATCTCACCAGATGGTTTAGATTTCGCGACCCATGACTGATTTTCAAAAGTTTTTGCTTTAGGGTAAAATTTCGAAGTCTTGGGAGACTTAGAAGACTCGCCAATCTCGAAAGTCGATTTTGGCTTATCCTCCGACTTCAACTTTTCACCCCGTTTAAGAATTCGAATCGGCGAAACCAACACTTGTTTATCTTTTGCAACAACCGGTGATTTTGGTCGAGGTTTTTGAATGATTTGTTTTGAAACATTTTTGTTTTCAACCTTAGATTTTTCAACCTTCGGTTTCTCAACCATTTGTTTATTAACAACTTTTACCACAACCTGTTTTTCAATTACTTTCTTACACTGCTTTGCCATGTGGCCGACTTCATTGCAACGATAACACACACGCTTATCATATTCTACAAAAGTGGTTGAGACAGTTTCCACTTTTAGCTTTTGTACTGCATTGAAGTCGTCCACAGCCTTTTGACTAAAAATATAATCTTTTTCAGTATCAACATTAGAACCACAAACAAATACATCATCAATTCTATCCTTTGGCTTTACCACCTGCTTAGCCATTCTTTTCTCGAAACCAATACCTTTTTTCTTTAACTGATTTTTTCTGTTTTGGTCTTTACCCACCCCCTCTACCTTTTCTGGACTAGTAGGACGTGACGAACCAACTGACTTATTCAGTTTTGAAAAGAAATCATTTTTCTTTAACTCATTTACGCTCAGCTCAACTAGCTTAAAAACTTTCTGAACATTCTCAAATTTAACATTCTGAAGCGGAAACTCGGTGTTGATGTAAAGTTTGTCAGACCCAACCATAGTGTAAGCCACCATAATCGAATCATCATCCGCACTTTTATCCGTTTTTGACAAATAACGATCTAAAAAGTTTCCGTCCTCCTCAGAATCACTACCCTCCACTGATTTTGCCTTCTCAGATTTCTCACTCTCATCGTCCAACACCTGATCAATAACATTTTTGATAACCTGGGATTCGTTGTCAGTGTCAGACTCAGTGAAAGTGATATCAATGTTATCAGGTAAATCATTCTCAAGTGTTTTCAGTTTGATGTTTAATGCAGCTTCCACCACATCTGGATATTTCTGTGTATAATGATTCCACATTGGGGGTGGAACACTGTTGTAGGCAGGTGAAGCATGTGGTTGTTGTGGCACTATTTGCTCTAACACATACGATGATGCCACATAACTCATCAATTTCTGATCAATTCTATCATTCTCAATTTTAGTCAACTCAAGCTCTTTTCTCAAAGATGCGATTGTATCTAAATGAAAGTTGACTTCTCTTTGTTTATCAAATAAAGTTGATTGTGCCAACTTTGTTGCTTTATCATTTTCAAGACTCTCTTTTTGGATCATTTTTATTGACCTAGACAATGTGTCGTATGCCTCTTTTACTTGCTCTAAGTCAAACTTCACCAAATCTGCATGTTGTTTCAATTCCTGATACTTGGTGTCTTTTTCAAGACACCCCGTGCATAGTTGTGAACAACTTAGACACGGTGTATCGGGGATTGAAACCTTTTCAACTATAATCTCATCCTCACAAACAACTTTACCAACAAGATTTGACTCCGACTCAGACGACTTGACCACGGTGACCTCTAAGACTCCAGTATCCTCTCCTAGACCTGACACTTTATCAACTGACTCCTGGATGTCTGAATCTACCTTTTTTAACTTGCTCATCAGCGCTTTATCTGCAATCTCCTTTAGAGCTTCTTCAGTCATTTCTTTGGAAACATCGATCACCTCCTCGACTGCTTCTTTCTCTGCTTCAAATCTTGAACACGTTCCAGTTCTTGGCTCTTCAAAATAATTTGCAAAAGAATCAAAAACGTTAGGAGGCAGAATAGATTTCATTGTATAAACAAATTCCTCCTGCCGTGATTGAAAGTTGAGAGCTTCATTCACTGATTCCTCAGCTTTTGCAGAACTATCTGTAGAAACCTCTTTAACAACCCCCGGAACCACCTGATCAGCAACTTCCATAACCTCTTCGATCCCAATTTCAGTAAGAGAATCAACCATCTTAGTAACTACTTCCTCAACCACCTCAGAATCAGACTCAACTACACTCTCAGAAACTACTTCACCGACATTCTCAGTAACCATCTCATTGCTAACCTTCGATTCTGCAACTGTCTCAGTAATCTCAACTACCTCAGCCATCATTGCTTGATCATCCTTTCCTGGAATATACTTGTCCCAACTAAACCCAGACACAACCTTCTCATCATCTTGGTTTACGATAAGTGCCTTTTCTGGTTTGTTCTCAATCTGAGGTCTCTGAACTGCAGATTGTTGATTTGGTCGATGATATATAGCTTGTCTGTAATAATCGTTTGTAAACGGGTTCTGATGATTCTGCACTTCACGATTCGGACATTCGCGCTTGAAATGACCTCGTTCTTTGCACTTAAAACAAGTCACCTTTGACTTATCGAACCCTAATTTCTGATCAGGACCTGACAAACTGCTTCTACCCGTGATCTCCATAAAGCGTTGAGCTCTTCTAACCAGACTCGCCATGCACCACTTTATATCTATCAGTTCCAGTTCTTCCGGATCGATCTGATCGTAATCCTCTTTAGTCATATCGGGATTACCGATCCTACCAGCGACCAAACCTTCATAAGCTTCCAGAACTGATGCCAATAACGCGATGTGCTGCTTGGCTGCATTCTCGGTGATTTCATTCCCATTCTTGATGTTAACCGCAATGTTACACTGCACACCGGATACAAACGTCTGTTGATTTGACCCTGTAGAACTTTGAGGAGAATTCTGCTCAGTGACTTTGACATTCGGCTCGTAGTTG